>MINK01188097.1:0-22783 GCA_001735545.1 Phormia regina
AGGTGTAAAGGGTATATATAAGTTTGTCATTCCGTTTGTAATTTCTACAATATTCGTCTAAGACCCCAAAAAGTATATATTCTGGATCCTTATTGATAAGGGAGTCGATATGAAGATGTCCGTCTGTCTGTTGAAATCAGTTTTTAGAAAGCCCCAGTTATCGGATATATATGTTTTATATGTCAAACTGTTACAAATATTCCTTAGAAAATCGCTAATGAGCAAAATCCGTTGATAAATAACTGAGATGTCGGAAAAAAACGAAGATACCCCCAAAAAATCATTTTTGCTGTCGGCTTTTCTTGGCTCCTATAAAAGATAGCAAATTCGTTTTTGCACGAAAAATTCAAAATCTTTCTTATAATTATTCTATATTCCAGATATCGGCCAAAACGCCTTTTTTACCTTTTGAAGCTTCTATATAAGCTACGGCTTTCGCTTTTGAATATTTTTATAAAAGTTGGTTTTTTACAGAAACGAAATTCGCTCAAAAACAACAGAGATATGGACCAAAAAATAAAAAAAAATAACGATCACAATCGTGTATATAAATGTGTTGTACGATATTTCGTTATAACTGCTTTTGTTGTTTCAAAATTTAAAAATAACTGTTATTTACAGTTATTATTTGTTGTAAAAAGTCGAAGAGTCAAAATCGACTTTTCGATTTGAAAATTGTCGATAAATCTAATTTATTGATGCCAAAAGTCAAAATAAGTTGAAAAGTCGGAAAAAGTTGAAAATATTCGGAAAAAATCGAAAAGTCGGAAAAAGTCGAAAATAGTCGGAAAAGTCGAAAATAGTCGGAAAAAGACCAAAATAGTCGGAAAAAGTCGAAAAAAATCGAAAAGTCGGAAAAAGTCGAAAACCGTCAGAAAAAATCGAAAAAGTCCATTATAGTCGGAAAATAGTCAGAAAATGTCAAAAATAGTAGAAAAGTCGACTATTCCAAAATTAAAAAAAGTCGTAAAATAGACTATTTAAGAATTGAAAAATCGACTATTTGTAAATTAAAAAAAGTCAACTTTTTGTTCAAACTAAAAAAGCAGTAGGCTGATAAATAATGATGCTTTTTTTCACGTATAGTAAAAACTTCAAGCAAATTGGTTTCATATACGTAATATTATTAATATTTATAATACGTACATAATATTAAGTATACGTGACATTTTTAACATAACCTACATAATTAATTTAGATAATAGGATAAATTTTAATTAAACATGTCTTATTTTATTCAAACAGTAGTACTACCCAACAAACCAAGAAATGATACAATATCATAAATGGTATCATAATTTTAAATTTACGAAATTATTTGTCTCCTTAGAAAAAACTTTTTTAGAAAAATTGAATAAAAATATTACAAATAGAAAAGACATAATTTATAATTTATTTACATTAAAATTTAGCGGAATTGCAAAAAAAGTATAATGTGAAGAAATAAAAAATTTGAAATATACTGAACTTTAGTTCCTTATTATATAATCTTGATTTAATTTTTGATAAAATAAAAACGATATTAAATATTCACACAATATTGGTTTGCATATCATTACTAATATCATTTTCGAGTGTAATCTGTATAATTTTAGAATTATAAATGATATCATTCATGTGTATCTTGATCACCGAAATGATATCATTAGGGTATCATGGGTAGCTGCTATCATAAACTTTTAACTCCAACACGAATTTCTGAAAAACTTCTAAATCATAACATATAAAAAGTTTTAATATAAAGCTAATCGTGTAATAACCTGATTATTAGTAAAATATTAGACATGTTAGAAAAAATCAATTCTGGTTTAGCACGTAAAATTCTAAGTCAACTTCTTAAAAAAAAAAAAATGTTTTCCCATCCAGTGTTATTAGTTATGAAGAGGGAAAGACAAATATGTGATATGTATGAAACTTGAGTTATATAAAATATAAAATCCTAATAACATTTATTTTACTATTAATATTGTTGAAGTTTCTTCAAAATAACTTTTGCTATTAAAAATTTTTAAATGGTAATATAAAAACTTCCCTTAAAATACTAATACCAACATTTTTCACCTTGTATGAAGTTAATTAAATTCTGTGCCTTTTGAAAAATTAAAATATTATTTTGTTATTTTTTATATATTTTTTAGGTTAAATTTTGTTATTTCTTTTTTGCTGGAGAAGCATATCTTAACTACAGTTGACAGAGTTTGAATTTATTTTTTTTTATCTTTTGCATTTTTTATATTTATAATATATTTTTTCTTTTTTAGTTTTTAGTTTTTTTTTAATAATAAACATAAATAACAAACGCTAGTTTTTTTATCTTTTATTGAAAGTATATCCTTTTGTTGTTGTTGTTGTTGTTAGAGATGCTATTGTTGTTGTTATATTCTCTTTAGCGATACGTACTTAATGAGGAGTTCCTGTTGGATTTTAAAAACTTCATTTTAGAAATATGTTATTATTTTAATTGGATAATTAATCGAACCATTTTTTTCTTTCTTTTCTTAGTGTTGGTGTTGTGAGTGTTTTTGGGCGGGGGTTGGTAGTGTTGTTTATTAAAAATTTGTTTAAGGAATATTGTAAAGAAATTCATTGTAGACTTAAGAATGTATAGTTAGTGGATATAATAATGTGTTTGTTGTTGATTGAAGTACGTCTCAAAAGAAATTCTACGTATTACACAGTTGTTTTAGTGGTTGAATTGTTTTTTTTTTTCGGTTTGTTTTTCTATTGATAATTTTGCGGTAATTTTATCTTTCATTATCAATTATTGAATAATAATAATAATAGTACTTATTTATAAAAATTTAAATGATGTATTATACTTCATTCTTATGAAACGGTTTTTTTGTTTATTTATCATATATTTGTTTTGTTTAGCAGGCATATTCTGTTAATATATTTTTATTATTTTTTATTTAATTTCCCATAATGTCCCTTAAAGGTAATGATGACTTATCGGTTGCTTCTTGTTGTTGGTTGGTTTTTCTGATTTGTTTGTTACTTCACTATGTGGTGCAACATTTGTTTTCCTTTGCTGGCATACGTTTCACTTTTTTGCTCGCTAGTTCGTTTTCATTCTCCTTTTTCTCTTGGTATTCTTATAAATTGTTTCCTTGATGATCTTCTCTGGATTATTATTTAAATTTTAGAATTTTTTGTGTGTCTGTGATAAATTTTCGTAAGTGTGTGTAGGGGGTGTTTTTGGGTATTCTCATTTTATTTTTTGAATAAAATTAATTGTAAATTTTAATGGCTTTTTCGGAGAAATTCAATGATGTTCGTTTGCGTGATTTATTGATGTGATCGAGGCCAAAGTAAGGCGTATTACCATTCCAGGCACGATAAACGTTTAAATCGACTGGTGTGTTGTCATTAAAGTCCGGCGTGTTGCCACCAATAACGGCAAATTTATAATTCTCCCATTCCTTGTCGGGCACATTTAGTCGTTTCTGTATGCGTTGTTTGAGCGCTCCGTAGGGTTCACCTTGCCGCGCCTTAATTAGGAATGGCACTCCGAAAACACTAAAGATTTCTTTGCTGTAGTGAGCAACCGGTATAAGCATTTCATTTTCAGCCAACTGTAAATCTTCAAGAGGCACTTCTTCGATACGGAACGTCTTTTGAGGACTCTGAGGTGTTATGGGTTCAGTGGTCTTTTGCAGAGATTCAAGCGGTATATCCTCTTTGAAAATCGTGACAATTTTGTGATTATTAACCTTCAATAGACGCAATTTCTTTGAGCTGTTCTCTGAGAATTGTATCTTTTTGGCGGCTTCATCCAATAAACCCTTAACTGTATCATTTTTATTTGGATACAATACCAATTCCTTCTCTTCCTTAAGGTCATTTGAAACCCAAATGCATTTGAATTGCTTCTTATTGTCAAGTTCATGGATGCTGAGCGACAGTCTTTGATAGAAAAGCTTTTTGGTATTGCTTTGCTTTGTAGACACTAACAGATCCTTCAGACAACCCTAAAGAAAAATAAAGAGAAGAGAATATAGCAACAAGTTATTAATAGCATAATAATAATGTTAAAAACAACATACTTTCTGGTTATATTGAATCGCAGAGCCTGGTTGATCCTTGTAGCTACCGGTACAAGTAAAGAACTGCAATTTATTGGGATCTGTATTTAAACGCTCGGCCACAGCTTGTGCCATCTGATCGTATGTATAACGATTTGATAGTTCTAAAACAATTTCCGGTTCGTTTGGATTAGTTTTATCACAGAATGTGATTTCTACCCGATACACCAAATCGTTGAAATAATCAACGACAGTCGGTAATTCCAATTTCGGATCAGTGTGTTCCTTTTCAAAGATCAGAATATAACCTTGAAGACTTCCACGATCGGCATTATCTGGATGCAAACACAATACTGTCTCCAATGATTCATTCAAGTTGGTGATCCTTTGATCATTACACTCATCGAAAACAGTCAATTCAGTTTCACGATCAAAGCCCAAATGTGTATTAACATCGGGTACCAGCTCAATTAGACGCCTGCCCAACGGTTGCTGAGAACAGCCAATATAGTTGAGACGCTTGTTGCGGGCATCGTAATACTTGAAAAATATTAGAACTTCCTTTTTGGGATCAAATGTCGGCAGAGCACGACTTGGCTTATCGGGTGGAGCCAATTCCAGGAATATTACCCAGGGCTTTTGCGTACTAGCTACTTGCTCAATCGATCGACCACCATCACGTTGAAAATCGAAATAAAGAAACTTTTGTGTCTGAGTAGCATACATTATCCAAACACGCATGCGTTCCTTAGGTACGCAAAAGGATTTAACAAATTGATCCATCATTTCCTCAATGGTCTGTGTCTGTTTCATTTTGAAAAGACGCTGGTGCACTTTGTCTAGATCAAAGAGACGTCTCTTTTGCTGGGCCTCAAAATACTCCTCAAGAATTACATGTATCGAAACATACAAATTAGCCTCGCTACGTTCTTTACGTCGTGCCATCTCAATGCGTTTCTCCAACTCCAAACGTTCGACTAGTTCACTGGGTATCTCGTGTTCCGGTATATCACTGAGTACACGTTCGATTTCCGACTTTCGTATGTACACCAACATATAAGCATTGCTACATTTGGCATGGAAAGATACTTCCTCATCCATCCCACCATAATTCATTTCGATTGCCTCATTTTTTCTACAGCTACAGACAACATCATCATCAAACTTGTACCATTTGCCATCACACTTGGGATTAATAAAGACAACATAGTGACCACCATGGTTGTCACCCGAGTGAACAAGTACTGCATGTAAAATATATTCAGCTTTAGTATCGCCTTCTTTTTCTAAAAAGCGATCAAGATTAATTTGTTCATAGAATTGAAAGCGGTCGTTATATTTGATTGAACTATCGGTAACTGGATCATATTGAAAACGCATTAAATGCAAATGTAAAACTGGCGGGAATGAAGTAAAATGTACACCCTTATTGGCTTCCTGTTAACAATAAGATAAAGAAACAATTAAACAAATCTTTTGCTAAGCATAACAATAGTAGAAATGAATTTTATATTTGTGTCTGCTATATTTATTCCAACTAATAAGAGAGTGTCCCTTGCTTCGTCAACTAATTGCCTGCAAAAATTTTGTGATATTTTCCAGTCTATATTTGGAAACGTCACCAATTCAAATTTTGAATTTGTCTACCAAATTATTTATTCTTGTTAATGTCGGTTGTAGTCTAGCGTTTCAAGTTCAAATGTTCTGTAATCATATTTATTACGACCACAATACTTTCACTAACAACATACAGTTGAGTTGAGTCTATTATTGCTAATTTGGGCCATATGATACTCTGTAGTTATTTTAATTACGACAGACGATATTATGTCTCTCCAGGGATTACAGTTCTGACCAATTGTTCGCATATAAATAGAATTAATACTGCTAACTTTACGAACGTCACAATTTCTTAATTTGCATTTATAGCCACTTTATAGATTTCTTTACAGAAATCTCTCCCTTAAAAAAAAATAATGAGTAAAAATGTTTATAACCAAAAAAATTAATAAATATTCATATATAAAAAATATTGATTTTTTTACTCCAGCTTTATAGTTTAAGAAATTGAGGTGAACAATTGGAATTTATAGAATTCATGATCATGGTTCTCAAAGGTATCAATTCTTTCATATTGTTTTCCTTATCATATGGAGTAGATTTTTAGGATAGTGTTTTTCTTAGATATCTTATTAGAATAGACCAACGAAGATTTATTGCCATTGTGAGTGGGGGATCTAACAATTTGTCTGTGGAGTTTGTCTCTTGAAATGCCAGAAAGATCATTCGCCTCAGTCAACAATTGTCCATCCTGTATATCTTGATGAATTATTAACTAGACAGAAACCGTAACTTCTAGAGATTCTTCAGACAAATTATTTGAAAATATTAAACATTTTTTCTATATCTTAATAAAATATATTTTTGATTCAATATTTTCGATTATTTTTTTAATAAATAAATGTTTAGAATACCTTTTGTACATTGATTTTGTAAATAAAAAATATCAATAAAATCAATAACTAACCTGTAAACCATGAACGCCGGCATCATATTTATTATCACCCTCCAATGTTTCTGGTGTTATATAATCTTGAAATGATTCATAAATATCCTTTTTATCCTTAATATTCAATTGAATATCATAAAAAGTCTCATAGCGAGTACTATTATAGTCAACATTCTTGCATTTTATGTACGATGACATTTTGCCTTCGAACAAGCCAGGAATGGTACCCTCTAAATTTGTGCCCTTCATTTTTGATTCCAATTTATCGAGAAGAACACGTAAAAACTCTTGAACATCATGTTGCATAAACGAATCGAGAGTTTCCCACCCAAACGATTTTGTTAGCTTTTTAGTGCCGACTGGTTTATCGCTAAACTGTAGCTCGTGGAAGACGCGCTGCAGTGAAAGGCCTACCGACTTGGTACTATCGTCCGCCTCAGTGGGTATTTTGTAAACGGCTCTACGCAGTTGATTGGTAAAATACAAGGTCTGTAGGAGGGAATTCATATAACAGGTGGCTCCTTGATTTTTGAGACCGACATAACCAGTATGTTTCTTAGAGTCCCAGAGTACACCGTGGGGGGCATCGGCATGAACAAATACTTCTAAAGTAATAGCGCCATTATGGATGTAACAGTTTTCCGGATCTTGCAGCTCCTGCCAAGTGATAAAATTCGAATAACCATAGTCATTCTCCTTGGCATAGAAAAGATGTTTAATGCGCATACGTGAGAAGGGTTTACCGCCCGGCTTGTGACTCTTTAGACGCAAATCAGCAATAGCATTGCAAGACCACGAAGGTGAGTCATTTTCACCGTTGCACTGCAGGAAAAAACCCAGAGCGCGTTCATTTGGTATGACCATGATTTTCCAGGGCAACATGCGCACATAGACTGGTGGCGAAAGTTGTTGTGTCTTGAGTTGAGTAATCTTTTCTACCGTATACGAAAAAGTGGCTTCCGAACGGAATTCATCCTCTTTGGGACCATCATCTAGAGCTGTCATTTCTTGCTCGTTTGTATAAGGTGAACCAGAGTCGGCTAATAGCTGCTGGGGTGGTACATTACCATTCTCATTGGGCAATTGCTGGCCTCCCGCCGTTGGTGGCAGGTGAAGTTTATTAAGATGCTCTTGATCATGTAACTCCTCACCGGGTAAAGACTCGATTTCTTGTATGTCCATTGCTTCCATCGATTGATCTGGCTCAATTTCCATTTTTTGCAGCTCACACTTAATGGCGTATTTTTTTATTTTCCTTCTGTTCGAAACAATAAACTATTGCCGTTTGGTGTTCTGAGCAGACCAAAAGGAATTGCGTTTTATATTCTTTGTAACAAATTAATGATTGTAAAATTCTTAAAGAATTTCTTATGTGTATATTCTCTTGGTGTTAAACTTCCACAATTGTTTTTCTTTCCTTTTTTAGTATTTTTCGTCGTTTCTTCTTGTATCTTGTGTGTGAGTAGAGTGAATCTCGTTTTTTGTTACCTCGTTGTTGTTTTGATTGCTTTTCTTCTTTTGTTGTTCTTTTTTTGACGGACGACCTTTGGAAAAACGACGGTGGTGATGAAGATGATGTTGTATAGAAGAGGATATGTTATATACGCACGCACCCACCAAGAAAATGAAAACGTCAATTAAGAACAACACCACAAGCAATTTTCCAGCACACAAAAATATATAGGAGAATAAGAAAATATGTTATTTTTATTTAACTCTTTAGAATTACCAACTTTTAATTGCTTATATATTTTAATGTTAGGTACAGAAATGAATTATAAAAAATAAAAATATTAAGCTATTAAAGCACAACACCACACACTATGTTGGCGAAAATGTGTTTCTTTCAACTCTTGCCAATTTTCTTTTCTTCTTTAAATTCTTACCTGTCAAAAATTTTTATTTTATTCTTTTTAACGTTTTCGCAATTTTCTTTATTCTGTTTGGCGTTTATTTTCAAAAGTCACGCACACACACGAAAATACCGACAAATCGAATCGAATATTCGAATACAACGTAGAACAACTAAAAAAAATTAAAAAAAAAACAGGAACAAAACTCAAAACATAATCAGCACATAAACATACACATGCACTTCAACGCCGACTGAGTAGATGATCAAAAAGAATAAAAGGTAATTTGCAAAAGAACAACAAAAAAGAGCTTTAATGGCTGTCAAAATTTTGCGAATGCAGTGACGCCAGCAGCGAATTAGTAACTTTTTAGTTTTTTTTTATCAATTTTTTTCTCTTATTTTTACAAAAATATATTTTTCTTTAAAACTGCTTTAAGATTTTCTTTTATCGCTACAGGCTTTAGCAAACAAAAAGTTTTAATTTATGGAAAAATATGTTTGTTATTGCAATTAGTAAAAAATCTATTGTTCTTTTTTCCAGTTTGCTGCGTTTCAACACTCACTTCGTATATATTTTTCTTCTTGGAGTCGGCAGCAGCAGAAATACAGTGATTTTTCCCCGTTTAAATATAAAGAATTTTTTAACGTAATAAGCAAAAATTGCTGGATTTACTTATTTTTATTAACTATACGTTGTTTTCGGCTTTAAATTTCTACAAAAATTTACATTTTAAGCAATTTTTTTAATCGAAATTACTTTGCCGTCACGTCAGTTTGATGTATGGAATTGCAAAACTATTCATACGCCGAACAATTTTAACGGCAACGCTGTCTTTAGGCAAAATTGCAGACGGCGACTCAAAATATATTATCTGCCGGCATAAAACCAAACATAACGACGTACCGTGTGGTGAGTGCGGCTAAAACTCAAAAGAAATATTTTCATAATTTGCAAAATTTTATTATTAGTCGTCTTCACGTAACATAAAATATTTAACATTAACACTAACATCATGTTAATGATAAATGGAGATCGTTTAATTTGATGTTAATATTAGTTTTTTCGATGTTTAAACATGGTTCATTTAATATTTGCTTTAACAACCGAAAAAATTAATATAAACATTAAATTGAACGGACTACATTTATCAGACGACTAGTTATAATTATGCTATGGTAATGTGGCATAACATTAAGGATATTATAAGCTATAATACTCTATTGTTTTCAGAAAAATTTATTTTTTGAAATACTTACACCCCGTCCAAGTAAAAAATTTTCGTAAATATGAAAAATGCAGTGAAAAATCCTTCAACATAACATTTAACATGATTTTTTCGTGATTTATTATTAGTGTATATTTCATCAATGCATTACTAGTCGCCTTCACGTTACATAAAATATTTAACATTAACACTAACATCGTGTTACTGATAAATGAAATCGTACAATTTGATTTTAATGTTAATTTTTCGATGTTTAAATACGGTTGTTAAAGCAAACGAAAAAAATTAATATTAACATGAAATTGAACGATCTACATTTATCAGTAACATGATGTTAATGTTAAATATTTTATGTTACGTGAAGACGACTAGTAAAGTAAAAGCCCAATAGTGGTGCGAAAATATCTGTCTGGCAATACTCTAACTGCAGCATACTGTCTACACTAGGTAAGTTTCGTTCTTTAAGCATAAATCTCAAGTAGATTTTTTTCAACAACTATTCGAACAACATAAAACATATATGCCTGACTTTTACTTTAAACTGATTTTTATCTTACGTTTTTTAAATATATTTTTTTGTAATCATTCACTATAGTAATGAAAGTAAAAATGAATATTTTTATTAATACATACGCAATTTAAAAATATATTTATAGTACGTTCAAATACCTTTCAAATTATATTGGAAACCGGAAATTAAATTTATTTCCAAAAAAGTTTCTATAGCGAAGCTGGAGTTCGAAGGTCGAAGGTGGCTTAAAGACAAAAAACTATCCAAACCTTTTCATTACTATTTTTTATTTCAAAAGTGGTTGTTATCGTGATATGTTTCTTTATATACAATGTGACACTTGTTGTTATTGTTTTTTGCTTTGTATAATTCTTTGTATTAAGAAGAAGTGTAGAAAGTATTTATAAATTATTGATTAAAAGAAGTGCATTTTTTTAATTCTATTAAAAGACAATTAAAACAATGCGTTTTTCTATTTAAAAAATATAACGTTTAATTGATTAAATTATTAAAATTAAAACAATATTGAAAAACAAGTAATGTGAGTTTAACGTAAAATGTGGCTTTTTATGTTTTTGGCAATTATTGTATTGTCACAGAGTTATAATGTAGGAACCAGTAATCACTATGCTCTGAAAGATGATGGTCTAATTAAAAGACGTTTAGATTCACCATTTCATTTACGTGAACCAGACAATCTACATAGTTTTGTAACGCAAATACGCTACAACGAAAATGCTGAAGAAGCATTTAGAAAAATGCAACGTAAACGTAGTATATTGGATGATCATATTCAGTTAACTGACCAGCTGCTTAAAAACATTTTGGAACGTTCAAAATGCGTCAGAATGTATGTAAAAATGAATGGTCTGACTGATTATTTACGCACAACGGGAGCATCAATGAAACGATTAAAATTTCCAGAAAAATTAGAAAAAGAATCCAAGGGAGGAGATCCCATTTGTCGGGAGTATGCCGAACTAATACCAGCACGTGATAAATATGCTCATTTGAAAAGTTTTAAGCCAGGTACTATTAAATCATTAAGTATAGAACGCGAAGAAAATCTTTTAAAACAGGAATTGGGTTTCAAAGATACCGAAAGTGTTACCGAGACCATACATGAGATCTCCGTCAAAGGACTTATAAACAATCCTAATTCATGGAAATTTCATATGTTAGGATCCTACTATTGGCGCTTAACAGGTCACGCTAAAAATGCCTTAGAATGTGCTCGACTTTCAGTAATGTTGGCCCCTGAAGATAGTAAAGATATACCCTTACTTAGTTTGGGTACCATTTTAGTTAGAGCGGAACTCTGGGATGATGCTGAAACGATTCTAAATGACGCTGTCAAATATGGCCCAGATCATGTTGAAAATTATATAGCCTTAGCTACACTTTTGGCCCTTAAACATGACTTCAAGAGAGCTCGAGAAAATTTTCAATTAGCTGAAAAGATGGATGTGTCAATGTTTAATAACTCACTAAAAATGCGTCAATACATAGAGTGTTTGGAGCCATTGGACTCTGACGCCACTAAACTGTTCGGTTTTGTCAAATACATGCTAAGAGAAATTAAGGAGGTTAGTAAACTGAGGCAGGAGATATCCCAGTATCAAAATAAAATTATAGAACTACAGGTAGGTCTAAAGAGAAAAAATATGTAATAAACTAGTGTGTTCACTATTAATTTTTTTCTATTCTAAAAGACCCCTTTAGCCTCACGTTTCTCTAATAACGATGTTCATCTGAAGGCAGATCTCTTAAAACGTTTTCAATACTGCAGTACACGCAAATCTACGGAAAATCAAGAACCAGTTTTATTTTGTGATTTTTATTCAGACCTACAAATGCAATTGGAAAGTAAACAATTCGATGCTGAACTACTGGATTGGCAAGTAAATCGTTATATCAGTCATCTGTTTGAAAAATTTCCGTTTGAGTATAAAAAACAATTGGAAATTCTCTATAATAATGTCAAAGCTGTGACACCCACTAAATTGGGTGTGTATAGTATGTAGTTTTTTTTACAACTATTTTATCCATTCATTTATTTTGTAAGTTTTGTGATATGATTTCTACATAATGCGAGTGTAAATGTATTTTTAAAATATATATATTTTTTTATTATATGTTTAACTTTCCAATATTTTATATACGTATCTACTGGTAATGCCGTAGCTATACTAATAATATACATACTTTTTATATATTATAAAAAATCATTGTGTTTTTATTTTATTGATAATTCATTAAAGTTAATTTCGTTATTTACTTCATCTATAGTAAAATTAAATTTAAAGCCACTACCGGAAGTCAATTGTAAATTCCTAGTATTAAAGTTATTGCTGTCCTTAGCTTGATCTTCCTTATGATCCTCTTCTTTCGCTTGATTTTCTGTATTGAAATTGAATTTGAAATCTTTACCTGATGTTAGTATGGCTGATTTTTTTACAAAACTGGATTTTTTATTTGTTTCAGAGGCTGGTGTAAATTTTATTTGTTTAGAAGCTGAAAAGTAATTTCGAAACATATTATTTTTATTTCCACTAGCTGGGTATATTTAATTAAGTTTTACATACCTAAACTCATTTTTTTCTCCTCCTCCTTCATTTTTGCACGATAATCCCCCAAAGCTGCCTTCATTACCTGTCGTTTTTTAATTAATGGTGCACTATGGCCTTTAAGAACTTTTAAATTCTTGACAGTATCTTCAGCTATTTAGAAAAATGTAAACTATTAGGTTTAATAAAAACCCCTTTAAAATGCATTCAGTTTTATTTGCTTACCAACTTTCTGTGACAATTTTCCCGAATTTAAGGCATTCTCCAGTTGTTGTACACACCAGCACAATTCCAGTTCAAATTGTGTATCATTATCACTGCTATTAGTCACAGTAGATGGTGTAACAATTGGCATGGGTGGTCTTAAAGATTTAGGTTTCTTCATTTTGCTCATTTTATGCATGGAAATGTTTAAAATTAAAAAAATAATTGTTATTTTTAGCGGTCGCCGTGATGGTACTTCCATAAAAACAATTACAAATTTTTGACATTTATTTTGTTTTGTTCTTTTAATTCATATTGCAGTTGTTTTTGCTTTCAAAAAACGTGATGAGCAAAAAAGGCACTGCCAGGTAAAAATTAAAAGTTTTTCTTTTTAATTATAAAATACACCAAAAATTATTTTTATATCATGTTAATGTTTTATTTTTAATAATAATTAATAATAATGTTTTTGACTGAAGTCTTTCTTCATTTACTAAAAAGTCCTAATTTATTTAATAGAGTATGCAAAAAAGTGAGTATACCTTAATTAATCAGTATTGTATAATTTGTATGGTATAAATCAAGTTGATTTTTAAACAATTTTGATAGTGATTCTATAGTACTTTTTCTTGTGATTATAGTGCAATAAAAAATTCTTTCCGCTCTTGTTCGGAGTTCTAGGCCTTCAAAGTTTCAATATATTTTCAAAAATATCTTTATTAATAATTATCGGAGCTTAATTATATTGATGTCATTTATAAGCACTTTAAATATCTCTTCAATAATATATAACTCTACCATATTAATTAACGAACTTGACATTTTGTATAAAAATGGCGGAACTTAAAAAATGTTGATATTCGAAAAAACATATCCAGAGGATAAAGTCCTACACAGAAAACTTTTATTACTAATTTCAAACGTGACGAAGATCTTGATGAGTGCCTTTTGACTCCACTATTTCTTATAGAGGAAGTGCGATATGCAATTATTATAGATGTGAGATATATTTCCTTTTACAATTAATTTGAAATCTTGTTCAAAATTTCAAAATTTCTGTCGAATAAACCTTGCAGATCTTACAGTTGCCGGAATGGCTTCACTTATCACAGGAAGATAAATTAAATTATACTTTAATTCGAATTAAATTAACTAAAAAGAAACGACCAATTCCATTGTCTTTGCTTACTGAACACACCACGTTTCATTGTTGGCAATGCTTTTTTGACACCTAAATGTCACGATAAATCGAAATTTACAATAAATGTAAAAAACAAAAAGAAAATAAAAATCGAACGAGCGACGAAACGAAACACGATAAAATTATCTGCCTTGTCAAAAAAACTATAGAAAATCTATTTTTTAACGAAAACTTCTACATAAAATTTATTGAATTTTAATAATTTTTGCCTATATTTTACAAATTAAATTAAAAAGTTTTTACAACATATTAAAAATTTAGCGAATAATAGAGCAAGTGTTAAACACACGGTCATAATGTTTTCTTATTAGTACCAAAAAAGGTAAAAAAGCTAAAAAAATATCGAAACTTATTGGAAACTTCAAAAGCCTATAAAAACGGCCCACACTCAAAAATACCACAGAAAAAAAGTAATTTGTATGTATGTTAAAAAAGAATAACAAAAAAGGTTAACGAAAAGCGCGAATATATGTAACAAATTAAAAAAAGTTTTAAATTATTAAAAATATTACTACAAATAAAATAGGCAAAAATAAATTAAAAATATATTAAATAATTAAGTACAATTTGTCAAGTGACGTTTAGCTGCTGCTGCACATAAACGAACGCACCGCCATTCAATTCTTTTTAAATATAATACAGATATATAAAAACACAACAAACACATTCTTATAAAACTCACACATAAAGAAAACAGAAAAATACCTTTCAAGTTTATATTAACAAACAGAACAAATTTTAAAACAAACTACCAGAATGTCCAGACCAAGACCAAAACTTCACATGACCATACAAAAAGAACCGGAGCCAGAATTGTAAGTATTTTTAATTTATCAATTGCATTCGTTACTCTGAAAATGTATAATTTTTTTTCGTTTCTTTTTGTGTAGAGTTCCACCACGTAATTTAGATTCTAGTACGACTATACAAATCGGTGATCGTACATTTGAAATCGATGCTGATAGTCTGGAGAAAATTTGTGATTTGGGTCGAGGTGCCTATGGTATTGTTGAAAAAATGCGTCATGAACAAACCGGCACTGTGATGGCGGTAAAACGCATCACTGCCACTGTCAATCGTAAAGAACAGAAACGTTTACTTATGGATTTGGATATATCTATGCGTTCCAGTGATTGTCCATATACGGTACATTTTTATGGTGCCTTGTTTCGTGAGGGTGATGTTTGGATTTGTATGGAAGTTATGGATACCAGTTTGGATAAATTTTATCCAAAAGTTTTTAAGAATAACCTTATCATGGAGGAGAGTGTTTTGGGAAAGGTAAGAAAAATATATAATGGTACATATATATAATAAATATATTGTATATAAATAAATACAATATTAGTAGTGTCATATTAATAATATTAATTGATGTATCATATAAATTTATATATGCATATATACAAGAATGTTAAAATTAATAGAGTAATCAATAAGAATTTTTATTGATTTTTTTTTTTTCAAAGTAAAAAAAAAAGCATTTTTAAAAAAGTACCAAAATGTTTTTTGGTCTTAGAATCTACAGTGGCTCATAGCTTATTTCGTGTTTTTAGTTTTCACTAAAATTTTACTTGTTAATATTCTTATTGTACAAAATCACAATATGAAGAAAAATAGCCTCACAGCTTATTTCGTGTTTAAATTTTACCGTTACTTATTGTCGTTCCAATAATAAAAATTTGCATAGAATGGAGTAATAAACAATTCATTAATAATGTTTTGAAGTTTTAGATTATTAATTAGTTAGATTTTAAACATGTGTCGACGAACATCTGTAGAAAAACTTGAGCTTGTTATCACGCATTTTAAAAATGGAAAAACTCAAAAGCAAATTGCCGAAATCGTTAACTTGAGTTGCTCCACAGTTCAGTATATTATTCAGCGATATGTTCGAGAGGGGAGAATTACAGATAAAAGCCGCAAAGCACTGAGGCTGACGAACGTTGGATACTAAAAAAAATTGAGCAGAATCCCAGATTGAGCGCACCCGCATTGACAAAAGAAGCAGAAAATTTCCTAGAAAATTCATGTAATCAAGAGACAATTAGAAGAATTCTCCATCGTACTGATTTCCACAGAAGAACCGCTCGTAATAAACCATTTATTAGCCCAAAGAATCTTAAAAATAGATTGCAGTTCGCCAGAGATCATGTCAACAAAGACCAATCGTTTTGGAACAAGGATATTTTTACTGAAGAAAGCAAATTCAATCTTTTTGGGTCAGATGGTAAGTCATACATTTGGAGAAAATCAAATACAGAACTCCACCCTCAAAATATAAGAGGCACTGTGAAACATGGTGGTGGTCATGTAATGGTGTGGGAGTGCATGTCATCATCTGGCGTTGGTAAGCCCGTGTTTGTTAATGACACGATGGACAAAACCATTTATTTAAATTTATTGCAAAATAATTAATAAAATTAGACCATTGTTCAAAGCGAACAAGGCTATAATTCATATTTGCCTCGAGAACATCACCATTATCCCGATCTGCACAAAATGAGAGAAAAACATCATCAGTAAAAAGAAATGATTTGCATAAACTAGTGTCAATATAGTGTCAAGAAGATCATTAACGTACAATATGAGAAGAAGAGGGCCAAATACAGAACCCTGAGGAATACCCGAAGATAAGGGAATTCAACGTTAATATCAACAAACTGATATCAATCTGACAAATACAAATAAATCAACTTACACGCAGACATGGAAAATTGAAAGTAATCAAGATAGGATAACTAATCGAATTGAGCGCTTTAGTAATAAGATTATCACGAATATCATCCGTTAAGTTCAACAATAAAGAAATAGTACTTTGACTACGACGAAACGCAAATAGAGAAGCAACAATATTTGTATTAACAAAATTTAAAATTAGTTTCTTTTTTCAAGATTTAAATTTTCTAAAGCCGAAAGAACGTAATATCAATACAAATTTTAGTAAAAATTGTAATACAAATATTTCTGATAACTTTTATTCCAAAATTTTAATAGTTAAGTGTTAAGTTATTTTGACTTAAGAAAATCAACACTATTTGTAGAGCTATAAGTCTGAAAATTTAAGACCACTCATAGTTTGGAAATATGAATTATATTTCATTGAAAACTGATGTTACGTTGTTTTGCATTTTCGAGTTATGATTTACGTTGTTATGTATTTTCCTCACACCTGTTGGTAATAATATATTTGTTATATTTTTTAGATTGCCATGTCTGTGGTTAATGCTCTTCATTATTTACATGCCCAATTAAAAGTTATTCATCGTGATGTTAAACCATCAAATATTCTCATAAATCGCAATGGTGAAGTCAAAATGTGCGATTTTGGTATATCAGGTAAGTTATTATTATTATTATTTTTAAATAAATTATATTTTTTCTTATGCTAACAAAAAATCTATACAATAGGTTACCTCGTTGATTCAGTGGCCAAAACTATAGATGCTGGTTGTAAACCTTATATGGCTCCCGAACGTATTGATCCCTCCGGTAATCCGGCTCAATACGATATACGTTCAGATGTTTGGTCATTTGGTATAAGTATGATTGAAATGGCTACTGGTAAATTTCCTTACAACACATGGAAAACACCATTTGAACAATTGCGACAAGTGGTTAAAGATGATCCGCCACGTCTAGAACCGGGTACATTTTCACCCGAATTCGAAGACTTTATAACAAAATGCCTACAAAAGGTGTATACGGCAAGACCTAATTATGAACAATTACTGCAACATCCATTTATTACGGAGCATGCAAAACGTAATACAGATATTTCAAAATTTGTAGCTGGTGTATTAGATATGCCAGAGTAGATATTTTTATTTTTTTTTCTTAGTTTATACATACATATATATTTTTTTCTTGTTATTGATGATGATAATGGTGTTCAAACCAATAATCAATCAAATAACCAAACAATCAACAAACAGACAAACAAACAAAACACTACAATTTACTACAATCAACCAGGACTAACTAACAAATTATAATATATTATATACATAGTTGTTATACATATGTTTTTCTCTTTTATGTTTTAAGCTGTTGCCATTTCTATATTTAAATTAATAATTAAACAAATAAGGCTTCCACGCAAATAAACAAAAACATACATTATATAAAGTGCTTTTAAAAATATATATTAAAAAACATAAAAATAATAAATTCATCTATATTTTAGTTGTAGTAATTATCACTTTCATACATGCAAACTTTGGTGTCAATTAAACATTATTAAATCTATAAAAGAAAAACCTGCCCCTTTTGTTTAAACAAAATGAAAATTTAATTACCAAACAGCCTGAAATATGAAGAACAATAAAGTGTATTTTTAAATACACTCTCCTTCTCTCTAATTGTAGATGTTTATGTTTTGATATACAAATATATTTTTATTATTATTATTTTTTATTTTATAAAAATTATGCATGTTTATTAAGATTAAAAAAAAAAAGAAAATAAAGTGAAAGAAGAAAGAAAGAAAATGCAGCAGTTGATAAGTCAATTATGTTAAATTATTAATAACTATTGTATACAAGTGAAAAATAAATTTTTCTGTAACGAAATAAACGAAAATAAACAACAACAACAATAAAAAACCCCACAGTTACTTTATAAAAATAACGAAAACAATGAAAATTATTTTAAACTGTTTAAATGCTTTAACGTTTAAAACAAAAACAAACAAAACAAATTACAAAAATAAAATTAATTTAAAACAAATTAAAAGAAATTGTGTTTTAATTTAAATCTACATAAACAACATTTCATATTATTTTAAGAAACTGATATTGTGTCTGGCAATAACTAAACAAAATGAGAACTTTATTATAAGTGAATAAAAGTTTAATCACTTTTCATAAAGCTGTTAGTTTCGTAAAGAGGTTGAGTAGTACCTTCAGTCTAACCTGCCAAAAATGTTTGCTTCTACAAATTAAGTTTATTTTTGGAAAAAAGTAAAAATCCAATTTTCATCAACTTTTGGTGTATTTTTTAATAAAGACCTTTTAAAAAAATTTTTAAATTTTACCATCAACTTCTTTGGCTTTAGTGCAAATTTTATTCATTGCTTTTTTCAAACTTTATTCAATAGGAAGAATCCAACATTTTTAGAAATTAATTTGAAAATTTCCAAAAAATTAAAAAAATGAAAGAAAGAACGGACGGACGGAGGACAATTCTATAAAAAAATTTTAAAGCGTTTAATTCGATTAGTTATCCTATCTTAATTGCAAAATTGAGAGATTACTTTAAATTTTCCAGGTCTGCGTGTAAGTTGATTTATTCGTATTTGTCAGCTAGATATCAGTTTGTTGATATTAANGNTGAATTTTCGGGTGTACTTCCCTTATCTTCNGGTGTTCCTCAGGGTTCTGTATTNGGNCCTCTTCTTTTCNTATTGNACGTTAATGATCTTCTTGATTATATTGACACTAGTTTATGCAAATCATTTCTTTTTNCTGCTGATGATGTTTTTCTCTNATTTTGTGNNGNTCTCGNGNNAAATNTGCATTATATCCTTGTTCGCTTTGAACAATGATCTTAACGTTATTTATTGTATATAAATACATCTAAAACTAGGTAACAGTGGACATCAAAGTTCTGGCTTGAATATTTTTGTTAGAGGTAACAAAATTTCTTTTGTTGATCAGCTGAAATGTCTTGGAGTTTATATCGATGATCGACTTACGTTTCAGAGTCATGTTGACAATATTTTTGGAAGAGTGTCTGGAATACTACGTAGAATTTACTCGAATAGTATTTATTTACCTTGTTGTATTCGGTATAGATTGGATTATGCATTGTTATATCTGGCACGTTGGCTTCCATTTCTTCCAGATTGAATCGTATTGTAAATACCATTGTCCGATATGATTATAACGTTCCTCACATTTCTGGATATGTTACAGATTTTCTTGGATGTGACATTAAACATTTTAAGCTTCTTAGAAGTCTGTTGTTTTTCTTTAAAGTGCTTAAGATTGGCCAGCCTTCTCAACTTTGTTCGCGATTTCGTTTTTCTCATTCCACAAGGACCCTCAAATAGTGATACCAAGAATAACCTGCAATTGTTTTGAGAGATCATTTCTTGTTAGAGTAGCTCGTTGCTGGAATTACTTACCTGTTGAGCTCCGCATATGCATTTCGTTTGAAGTTGATTGCACATTTCTCCACATCTAGTACTGATGCCTAATTATTTTTTTAGTATTTTCAATATTTATGAGCTGCACTGCTTTGTTTGCTTTTATATATACACGAGTTGTTTTTGGTTTGATTTTTAAACTTTTTAAACATTTTTTCCTTTTTAGGTAATTATTTTTCATTGTAACGGTATTTTTGTTGTAGAAAATAATACTTCAATGTTGGCAGCAGTTATTTGGTTACTTACTTGCTTAAAGGCCCGCCCAGTCAACTTTTCAACGCAACGTAGAATGAAGAAAAGTAGCGTGAAACATTTTGGGCAACCAGTCAACAAAAGTAAACGTGTTTCATTGTAAACAACCCTGTTCTTTGGTTATTTGCAAAGAAAATAAATTACAGGGTTGTCAAAAAGTCCCGTAGCTACGTAAAAGTCTAATTTCAATAGATTTCTGCGATACGCTACATAGAATTTTTTTGTCAATGGCTACATACACACGTCTGCATAAGACGGGTTGAAACAGCTGATTGCGATACGATGAATTTTTGTTCACTGGTTGGGCCTTAAGGATAAATGTACTAGATTATTTGGTTTTATTTTATATATAAATATAACTTTTTTTTTAAACTAACGATTTGGGAAATGTTTTTGTTTATTTTTACTTTTTATTCGGCTGGGGGGCCAAATTGTAATGATTTTTTTATAATATAGCATATTTCATATTAGATTCTTAATATATATTTATATATGTAGATATGTATAGTTTTTGATACTCTTAAGATTGTTTTAATGTTCAGAATTTTGCTTTTGTAATATATATTTATTACTTGATTTAATAAATAAATAAAATTCCAAAAATATTTTTTTTCCCCGTTTCAATTAATATAAAAAACAAATGTTAATGTTAAAATGTTGATATCATCATTCCCTGAATTAGGCGCCATTTTCGATCCATTTAACCCTAAAATACAGAGAGGAAAACCGTTATTTTTCAAAAAGAAATCTTAAAAAAATTTGTATCTCCCATGTAGATTTGAAGACAGGGATTTATTTCGACAATGGTGCCAATGTGGTATCAGTGTTGAAACATATCTAATTTTATTCATCACTCGTATGTTACAATTTAAAATTATTTAAACAAAAATGATTTATATAAAAATTGTATTATAAAATAAAATATCAAAAACACAAATATCTAGCCTTTGGGCACATTTCGCAGAAAACTTTTTCTTTCAACTTTTTTGGTTGGAATTTCTGTAGCTTTCATAAGACAATATCTAGGATCATGTTCTTCTTTCTCCAAACTCAAACGCAAATTACGCCAAAATGGTAGACACATAGATTTCCAATGTTCCAAACGATATTTATCACAATAGTTGATAGATGAAAATTTAATTAAATCAAAAATCAAAGGTTGAATATTGTGCACCTTAAGATTGGCCATAAGATAAGAAGTTTTCTTAGTATTAAATATATCATGCAAATGAACAAAGATCTCGTTGGATTGACGTAAACACATTTCGGCCAATCGAAATTGAGAACGACCGCAATCTATATAGACTTTTGCAATGTCTAATAAAACTATAGCCTCTTCATGTTTTAGCTGTAATTGGCGTATAATATTAAGTGATTCATACAGTTCCGTTAAAGCTATATCATACATTTTTTGTCTAAAAATAATATGTTTTAATTAAATTAAATATAATAAATAAATGAAGTTAGTTATTCATGTACCTTTGAAAACATACACCCTTTAAATGATGATAACGTGCAAGAAATTTTAAATTCTCTATATTTTCTGCTGCACAAGGACATATGTATTTTATTATATTAGCCAGAATCGAAAGACTTGATACATAATTTGAGGCTTCCAATTGAAATTCAGCCATATCCAAATAGGCTTTTATATACATATTTTTATTTTGTTCTACATATATTTTTCCAAAAAATACAAAAAAATAAGAATGTTTTATAATAATAGATAAGGGTATTAATTTGTATGTACCTCCTGTTAATATAACTATGGCCTTTTGTGCTTGACTTATGGCCTTTTGTGTTTCAACACGAAATATTTTATTAGCATAATCTAAAAGCGTCAATGCATACGTTTTGGCTATGACTGATGAAAAATATTGCAATTTGCCTTTATTGGACATTTTTTCGTCCATCCAATTTGTACCTTTGGCCAGATTAAATGATTTTTCTAGGTATTTAACAGCTTCTTCCAAGTCTGTATATAGTGAAATAAAATGTTAGAAATCTGATGATAATTCTGGAATTATAATATTTCTAAGAAGTTTTCAAATTATTTTGATTTCGAATTTGTGTTTCGAGTTTTTAAAGTCTTTGTATATACTATAGACAAAAATGTGAAAAAAATACTTTTTGAGATTTTCGTCGTTTTTTTTTTTGGGAATTGTGAAATTACTGTTACAATTTTCTCATTTTATATGAAAATATATACTCGATTTTCCTCATCTAAATTTCATTGCTTAGCTGATACAGTGGTTGACAATACAATGGAAACTTTTTCGAAATAT
>MINK01188099.1:0-11800 GCA_001735545.1 Phormia regina
TGTCATCACATTGCCAGATCTGCCAACATACATAGCTTTAGTATATTTTGGTACAAACATTAACAATTTATTTGTTACCATTTCATAGCTTTGTTGCTGTAAAAGAATCGCTGTGTCAATTGCAGTAATGAACCGGTCCCTCAGTACCAGTTGAGTATCAATTGACACTTAACTCGTCACCCAAGTTCCAATTGAGAACACACTTACTATTTAACAGTTGATAGTCAATTTATAAAAGGCTTGTTAAATGCGCAATTAGCAATTCGCGCAAAATAACAGTAGTTGAGTATTTAACGTTGAGGACTATAAAACATAATATCTGAGATAAGCATGTGGTTCTATTTACTGTAGGGAATTTTATTATTTATTTTTCTTTACATCAAAAGTTATGAGGCCAAGAGCATGCACGGATTTTTTGTGCACAGTCCTTATTTATTAAGATATATAAACCTAAAAATGCTTTAGTTTAGTAAACCAAGGTGATGAACACTTTCTATATCCATAAGACTAAAGCACCCCATACATACTGCATAAGCTCTGCAATATGAATGTATTAGAAAAATTGAGAGAGCTTTTCTATATATATGACACACGTATAGAAAAGCTCTCTCAATTTTACTAATACATACTTATTGCAGGATCTTAAACAAAAATGTATTTTGATTTAAAATACACATAACTTGTATAGAAAAAATTAATTCATTTGCTTTTATCAATTTTACTTTACTATTTTATGTCTAGTTTGTCGCATTAGTCAACTTGATTTATCGCAATACGAGTGAGAATTTTTTCTTTTTTTTGTCAAATACAAGACAAAGTTGAATCATTATTTATACAATTGATATTTATACAATAATATAGTTTTCATACAATGCCTAAGATGAGTGAAATGATTATTAAGTTCATTTATTATGAATTATTCACTTATTTATTGTTTTAGGACAACGAACTTCTGAGAATTGATTTCAGAAAATATTTATCGAAATATTAATTAATTTAATATTTGCTGCATTATGATGATTCATTTATGTTTTTTAAAGGAATTTGTGTGACACATGGGGTTTAAACTGTTTTTCTTGTTCAGTTTGTTTAATGATTTTTTTTTTATTTGATTTGAAATATTTTGTTGCAAATAACATCGTTGACACTAATTGTTATACAAAATTTCGTTTAAAAAAAAGTGTTTTTAAGCTTAAATATGTAGGTTATTGGTATAGTAACTAGAATTCTAGGTATTAGTACATATTAATGTTATACAGTTAAGTGGTGAAAAAACATTCGGAACTGAGATAATAATAATATCAATCGATTGATCATATCATGATAATTGCTGAACTTTGGAGATTGTTCATTCATTATATTACTTATATACTATTGTTAATGCAATCAAACTTAAATTTAATATATTTTTATATATTTGATTATCAAATGTATGGTTGCAAATGTTTTGAGCACTTATTTTTTCCCCGTTTCAGATGGCAAGTAAAACGTAAAAATATTTGCAATATTTGTTATTTTTAATTGCATGTTGAGCTATAAAAGGCTAACAAATAATGTTTGGTGTGGATATAAATTTGCATCTTTTTTACAAAATGTTTTGAGTTCATATACCCCTATTAGTACTGAATCTCAAGACATATTTCAATTTCTGAATACGTTTGTGTAAAACGTTTTCACGTTTCGACTACAAAATATTCCAAATTTTTTAATTTAAACATAAATTAAATTATTTTAGGGTTGTTGTTGAATAAAGTTATTTTTCGACTTTTTTAATTTTTCCTTTTCAATTTTGGAATATTCTACTTTTCGAATTTTTCCGTCATAGTATTCGGACTTTCCGACTATTATTGACTTTGTTCGTTTTGCGACTATATCACTTTTTTCCAACGCGGGATTTGTACTCTTAAACTCGACTTTTTCTGCTTATTGAGAGTTTCTAACAATGTGGAACCTTTGAAACACTGAAACTCGATTTGGATGAAACTTTGAAACATCGATAGAGGAGGCTGTGGTAGATCTTTCAGAAGATTTTTAGTTGGAGGTCTGTAGCTTTCAGAACTAAAATTTGTTCTGGAAAGTCTAACTCCTCCTCTATCAATGTTGCAAATTTTCATGCCAAATCGAGTTTCAGTTGATTTCAACAGTAAGCCAAAGTTTAATTATCTTGAGACGTGGAAAAAACATGATCAGAGGACAAATATTAACGCGATTTGGAATATTTCCTCCCTCACATTTTTGAAAAACCTGCAAAACGACGGTGAAAAAATATGGCGTTTGTTGTTAAATTATATCGTATTTATTTAAACTTATATTAATCTTTCCAAAACTCAAACTTTTTTTCATTTTTGGTCTTGAACTTTTTTTGGCATTTTGACGCATAACTTTTAAATAAAATTCTTACAATTATTGTTTTTAAAATACGTTCCGAAATTCCCTATAATTCTTAAATGTATGCCAATAAATTTTTTGAGTTTATCTCAATTCGATACAAGAAAAAATCTTTCAAGTAAACAATTTCAAAACAGTGCTCACCAAAAACTTTGTTAAACAAAGGATAAAGTTACTTTGTTTAAAAATTTTGTTCAAAACGTTTAATATTTTTTTGACATTTTCTGAAAGATGGGACCCCAAGGAAGTGTAAGTGTAATTTTAAAGGGATCGGAAAGTGTTACCCTACATCCAGCAGTGGTCAAAAAATTATCAATTTTGTATGAAAAATTTCAACTTTTGTCTGTAAAAAGAATTAAAATTGTTGATTTATGTTACTTCTGAGAATTAAACTAGTATAGATCAATATATCTATTAAAAGTTCTACAAAAAATTATTACCAGCTACGTAAACCGTTGTCACCACGAGCAATTTTCCGAATTACCTCATATTTTCAATAATAACCAACTTTAACTTCCTAAAATATACGAGTAAAATTTATATAAATTTTTTTGATTTTTCACAATTTATTAATTCTCCATTATATTTTAAATCACGTGAAAAAATTATGTTGATACTATAAGCAGTTTATATAAATTATTCTGTCTCAAATTTTTTAAATAAGTCAATATACTAAATTTGCATTTGTTCGTATTGTTTTCAAGAAAAGTGTCACTAAAAATTTTTAAAATATAGATAAAATTTATTATACATCAGTTTTAAAAGAGACATATTTATATGCTTTGTGGCCCCAACTGTACAATGGTTTTAATATTTCGATTTATTCAATATTTTGCAAAAATTGTTTATAAACATATTTTTTAGTTCAGGTGATCAAAATAAAACTAAGAGCACAACATACTATGAGTTATAATATAGATTCCATGGTAACAATAAGTATATTTGTACGTAATCGTTATTATGATTCCATTTAATAATTTGATGTAGTAAATTTATATAACCTTACTTTGATTTTTAGGTAAAGTTTATAACATTTTTTCTTAAAAGTTGCCTTTCAATTGCACCATGTCTTTTATCCACTTAAGATCTTTAGTTATCATATATATTAACTAATTTATCATATATAAATCTTCATATCATCACTATATATAATCCCATTATCATATTTTATTAATCTATATTCATATATTAAATGCCATTTTAGTATATTAGTGAACCATATTAAATAATTTTGATTGTGTATAATTCTGATGATAAAACGGAATCATAAACGGTTTGTTATCATGAACATGTGTATTATTTCACATCAAAGAGAAACGCTGTTACAATCCACTGAATTAGGTTGTGGCGTCATGGTGTGACCATGTTTTTTCTGGTGTATTAAGACTAATTTTATTAACAATTTATCATCTACATATTACAATTTGAGATTTATATTATATTGTCTACCCGATATATGGTACATTCATCATACTGTATAAAACGAAAACCATCAATTTATATTTGTTTCACATATGAACTTAATGAGAATTAATATACTTAATATCACTTGTAAAATTTGAGAAAAGTTATTAGTTGTCAGTCTTAAAAATATTTATTCCATAATTACTACAGCTCTGATGAAAAACATTTTTGATAAGTTGCCATTGAACTATTATTTTAACAAGAAACAAAGGCAATAAAAAGTGTGATTTTTTTTTACAAAAAATTTCAATACTCTCTTTCTGCTGGCGAACAATCTTACCATTATTTTTTGCATTTGTTCTGGCAACACGGAATATTTTATTTTTTAACTTCTATAGAATTTTGTTCAATTTTTGGCACCAAGACAGTCGATTTCTCGAAAAATTGGCGGAACCTAAAAACGATTACTGCTTTCGTCATTTTTTCAGACAATAAGTCGATTTTCGGAAAGCGATTTAATAAACACTAATTATCTTATTATATTAAAAAAAACGAGAGAAGAAGGCATAGTCGGGCAGACCGACCATATGATACCCTACACCATTCTATGTGCTACAAAATTCGGGAAGGATCCAATTATGGACTATACTTGTCATTGAGTTGAAAATAAAAAATCTTACTATGCCAGAATAGTACGTCGATACTAAGATTCACATATATTTATGCACTTTTTGGTGAGTGCCCGAAATGGTCTTATATGGGAGGCTATGGTCAATTATGGGACTGATCTCATGAATTTTTGCAACGGTCACTTATACTTATATAAAACGTTTACATATGTCGAATACTTAAATTAAGATATTAAACATTTTATTAGATTTATGGGCACGTTTAGTGATTTTCGAAAGAGGTTTTATATTGGAGCTATGGCCAATTATGGGACCGATCTTCATAAAATTTACACATGGATTTAACTTATCTAAAACTTAATTTGTGTTAAATTTTCATAAAATATTTCAATTTCTAAGGTATTTGCTGAGTGTTAAAACTATTTCCGGGAGAACATTTGTTTGGGGCTAGGTGAAATATGGGCGGATCAATGACCAAAGATGGAATAGGCTTCGTCCTTTTGTGCCAAAAAATCTATTGTACCAAATTTCATTAACAAATTATCTCTTGAAAATTGCATTGGGCCTGTACTTTGCGCACAAGGCTTTACAATGTACAGCCAGCCAGCCTTCCAGCCAGCCAGCCCAGCCAAAAACCAGACGGACGGACGCGACTCGTTAAATCGGCTCAAAAAGTGATTTCTGAGTCGAACGTATACTTTTAAGGTGGGTGTAGGAAAATTTTCTCTGCGTTACAATATGGTTGCACAAACAGCATAATACCCCAACCACCTTTGGTGGTGTAGGTATAAAAATCCTTAATTTTATAACCATACAGGTGTTTGTGATTAATTACAAAATTAAGTATAGACTACTTTGGCTGCAAATTATTAGAAAATTATTAGCCAGTTAAAAATCTAACGACACTTGAATACGTAATATGCATGAATAAATAATTTTAAATTCTCTTTGAGTATAAAAAATTAAAACAATCGTGTAAAGCACGAGTTTAGGAGCATTATATAAACAGGCACAGTGGTTTGAATGATACTAAGTATATGCTTAGAAATGAAGCTAAAATTAATTTTAATTCCTATTTTTTGGTTTTATAAAAGAAAATAATAAAGATACTGTCCATGTTTTTAATTTACCATTAACATTATATAATTAATAAAAGAAATTAGAGAATGCTCACAACTCTCGAAAAAAAAAAAAGTTCTCCAAAAGTAATTCACATTCCTTTTTCAGTTATATTAAGATTTTTTGAAGTATCGTGGTTATATTTAATCTAAATAATAGTGGATAATACGGAGAATGGACTCAAAAAAGATAAGAAAGAGGAGAAAATTTTCAATTTGGAATTTTAATATTTTTTATTACTCTAACTATAAATCGCTTCCCGGATATGTTAATAAGCAAAAATGGGTAAAAATGCCAATTTGTGGATTTTTGAATATGTTAGTATTTATGTACAAGTTTAAAACATAAGCCACCTCGTACTTTTTACTTAAGAATATAGAAAATTTTAATTAAAACATTAATTTTCACTTTATTTTTTTAATGAAAAAGACACTGTGTTTTCATTATTTGTTTAAGGAACATTTAACAAAAAAAATCTTTTAACAAATTCCCAACTGGCAAAAAATAAAAGCTACCAGAAAATATCAAAATTTTGTTTATGGAGTCTTGAAGAAAAAAAACAAAAAAAAACTCCATAGTTTTCTCCAAAAGAACTAATTATTGCTAAATCTTCATTTTTTACTTTCAAATAAGAATTTTTTGAAAAAAAGTTAGGAGTGACATTTTTATTTTTAATTTACCACTCCAAGTAAAATACGTTACTTTATTTTTCGAATGGGTTTTCAATAAGTCCTCATACAAAGTA
Organism: Phormia regina; assembly: GCA_001735545.1. Classification (NCBI taxonomy): domain Eukaryota; kingdom Metazoa; phylum Arthropoda; class Insecta; order Diptera; family Calliphoridae; genus Phormia; species Phormia regina. The sequence continues at coordinate 6,286 of MINK01188099.1, forward strand.
ATATTTATCAAATATCAGATATTAATTACTGAGATTTTGTGGGGAAATAATTTTACTTCTGTTGTAAGATCTAAATTACTATTAAAGCAAAACCTCTTTAAAATTCTGCGTGTCTATCCCTATCTTTCTTCTTGAAAACAACAAAATTTAAAGAAATAATTTCGTATAGGACTGGAAAAACAAAAATTAATATTTTACATCTTGGATCTATTAAGTACTGCAACTTACTTTTAACATTTTGTTAGGATAAACTTTGCCCAACCGTTCTACACATGAACCAAAAATGTGCATAAATTACAATAAATAAAATTAATTAGTTCAATAAATTGTACACTAAAATGACCTCACACCAGAAGAAAACATGGTCACACCATGATCAACCACAACTATTGCAGTGATTGTATAGCCGTTTTTCTCTTTGTGTTGAATAATACCATGTTCATTGGATAGCAACGTTTTGATTCATTTTCATTCATATGATCTAACACAATCAAAATTTTAATTATGGTCACTTGAAGCATCAACTATTTCATATTTTTTGTTTATGAAATCATATATATAAAAAATCCAACATTTAGTTATCTACCAATAAAAAGTTAATTCTAAAACCTTCTGTTAATTTTTAATTTTGTTTTATTCCACGACCATTAAGTCAATTATTTTTAGTCCAGTATTTTATTAGTTATTAATTCTCATTAGTTTTTCAGGTATGAAACAAATATCTCCTTCGCTCTCTTCCTTTATTTAGTATGAGGGGAATGTACCACTCTTGTGGTAATTAAGAATATAATATGACCAAATGACATATATATGATTAAAATTAGATAATTATTGTGATAAATGTGATTTATATATATGAAAAAATGGAATTACAATAGTGGATAAATTGATATTATTATATGATGAAAATTTGAGATATAATATTATGAAATGGAATGATATAATTTGTTTTTTTTATGATAACATGGATTATTTTAAATATAAAAAACATATATATTGAAGGCAATATTTAAGAAAAAGGCTTAAAACTTTACTAAAAGTTGTTTAGTAAAGGTTATAAACTTCACTAATAAAGAATCATAATAATTTTAATTTTCCCTGATACAAAACAGATACTTATTGCAACCTGGAAATTCATTTTATATTACAATTTTGAACGTTTAGGTAGGATCGTGCCCTCCAATTCATAGATCAACTAAGACGGGATTTTTTGAATTCGATATGCTACGGAGGTAAAAAGAGGGTTAAAATCGGAGACCCATAAGAGGAGATTATTGATGGGTACCTTTTTGTTCTTGATGTACTTTTTATTTCTCTATAATTTTAATTTGATAATGGTCTTATGTTAATGAAAATTCATTTAGGGGTGTAGTTGATGTTTTTTATATAATTTACTCGAAATTTTATCTACGTGTTAGTTAATTAAAATAATGTTGTTTGAAGTTTTTTAGTGTTGTTGAGAGAGATATTTTTCAATCAATACAAAAATAATTATTGATTTCAAAAAAAACATAAAAAACTTAAAACAACATTATTTAATAATAACAAAGTAGATAAAATTCTTCATATACTTAGTGATGGGTAAAAAACCATCACTACACCCTAATTGAATTTCTATTACATAAGGACCATGTATCTTAACTTAAAAAACTTATAGAAAATTAAAAAACGGTACCATCAGAACAAAAAGATACCATAAGAGACTCTCCCTTATGGGTCTCCGATTTTACCTTCTGTTTACCTCCCCCTCGCTACGAATTTCAAACACCCGTCTTAGTTGATCTATATGGAGGGAGACCTACCTACGTTCAAAATTTCATAGTTATGATTCCAGGTGCCAATAAGTATATTGTACGGGATTATTTTATTACCCTTCATTGATTTAGTGAAGTTTATACCTTTACTTAACAAACTCTTTAGTAAATAAAAGTTTTTTTTTATTACCTTTTCTTAAAAATTGCCTTCTAATATTATTTGTTTTTATCATTTAATAATCCCATGTTATCATAAATATAAACATAATTATATCATTCATTTCTATATTAATCAAATTTTAGTCATATAATATATATCATTTATCATATTTTAATTCCATTTTTTCATATATTATAATCACATTCATCACATATATTATCTAAATTTTATTCAATATATTATGTCATTTCATATTTATTCTTCAGTACCACAAATGTGGTACATTCATCATACGAAATAAAAACAAACTTTATTAATTTATTATTGTCATATCATAACTAAATGAGAATAATAAACTAATTAAATACTGGACTAAAAATATTGACTTAATAGGTGGGAATTAAAGACAAAATTTAAAATTAACAGATGGTTTTAAGAATTAAACTTTTAATTGTAAAATAACTAATGTTTGGAATTTATTCATATAGATGCCCCATTCATACAAAAATTTATTGAATATTACTGATTCAGTGCACATTATTAAAATTTTGATTCTGTGTATAATCACTGAATGATAAAATGGAATCATAAACGTGATCATGAACATTGGATTATTATTCACATCCAAAGAGAAAACGTATACAATCACTGAATAGTTGTGGCGTGATCATGGTGTGACCATGTTTTTTTTCTGCGTGTGAGGTCAATTCTTAGTGTGTACAAATTTATTGAACTAATTAATTTATCTATGTATTTATTGCACATTTTTGTTCAGAATAAGAAGTTAGACGCGGTTGGGAAAGATTATCCTAACAAAATTGTTTAAATAATTGCAGTACTTAATAGATCCCAAGATTGGAAATATTTATATTTTGTTTTCCTAGTCCTATACGAATTATTTTTCAATTTTAAATTTTGTGTTTCGAGGAGAAGATATACACGCGATATTTAAGAGGTTTGCTTTAATAGTATTTAGATCTTACAAGAAAGTAAAATTATTTCCCACAAAAATCTCAGCTCCCAAATTCTGGATATAATGTGATAAATTATTTACTTTGTATGAGGACTTATTTGAAAACCTATTGAAATAAAGTAACGTATTTTACTTGGAGTGTAAATTAAAGATAAAAATGTCACTCTAACTTTTTCAAAAATTTCTTATTTTGAACAGTTAAAATGAAATTTAGCATATTAGTTTCTTTTGGAGGAAACTAGTGGACTTCAAAGACTCCATAAAAACAAAAAATTCTTGATATTTCTGGTACGCATAATTGCATTGAATTTGGTTAAAAGAGATTTCTTTTTGTTAAAATGTTCTTAAAACAAATTAATGAAACCCACAGTTGTCCCATTAAAAAAATAAAAGTAGAAAAAAAAAGGTCGTTTTAAATAAAATTTCTATATTCTTAGTTAAAAAAGTTAGAGGGCTTATTTTTTTTAAACTGTACAAAATACTACAATATCATAAACAAAACATCCACAAATTGATTCTTTTTACCGATTTTGCTTATTAAGCAATATCGGGAAGCGATTATATTAAGATTAATTAAAAAATATTAAAAATTTCAGAATTTGAAAAATTTTTCCTCTTTCTTAACTTTTTGAGTCCATTCTTCTATTACCCCTATTATTTAGATAAATATAACCACGATACTCAAAACAATCTTAATATAACTGAAAATAGAATGTAATTGAGCTTTTTGAGAACTTTTTTTTTTTCTGAGAGTTGTGAGCAATTTTCTCTAATGTTCTCCTTTATTATATATAAGTTAAAGGTTTAAATTAAAAAACCATGACTTTTATTTATTTTTTTCTTTTTTTAAGGGAATTAGCCCAAAATAATAGGAATTAAAATTAAGTTTTTAGCTTCATTTACTAAGCCACTAGTATTAAGTATCATTCAAACCACTGTGCCTGTTATATATATGCTCCTAAAAATATGCTTTACAGATTTTGTTTTAAGTTTTCCTCCATACGTCAAAGAGAATTTACTCATTGTGAAATTCATCTGCATCATTAACGTATTCAAGATGTCGTTAGATTTTAATGGTAAATTAATTTTCTTAATATTTCAGCCCAAAAGTAGTTCTATTACTTAATTTTGTCATTAAATGCACAACACGCCGTATGTGTTGTTTAAATTAATTTGTATACCTACACCACCACGCGCTCCGTGCGGAGGTATTATGTGTTTGGTGCAAATATGTAGCAGGAGAAAAAAATTTTCTACACCCACCGGAGAGATATTACCGTTCGACTCCAGAATTCACTTTCTTGGAGTCGATTTAAACTTTGGTCCGTTCGTCCGTGGGTTGGCTGGCTGGCTGGGCTGGAGGCTTGGCGGCTGTCCATGTAAAGTGCTCCGCGCAAAAAGTTAACAGGTCGCGATTTTAGAGATAATTTGATGAAATTTGTACATTATGATTTTTTTGGCACAGGACGAAGTCGCTATTCATTTTGTCATGATCGCCCATTATTTCACCTTAGCCCCCAACAATGTTCTCCCGAAAATAGTTTAACACTCAAAAAATACCTTAGAAATTGAAATATTTAATGAAATTTTAAACACAAATAGTTTTAGATGAAGTTATAAATCCATGTTCCTATTTTATGAAGATCGGTCCAATATTGGCCAGTAGCTCGCCAATATAAACACTCTTTCGAAAATCACTTAAACGTGCATAAATCTCAAAAAATGTTAATATAATTTAATATTTTCTGACATATGAACGTTTTATTATAAGTATAAGTTCGACCTTGCAAATTTCATGAAAGATCAGTCCATAATTGACCATAGCTTTCTCATATAAGACCAATTTTCGGAATCAGCAAAAAGTGCATAATAATGTGAAATCTTAGTATCGACGTAAGTAGTTTCTTCGCTGAGGTGGAGTAATTTTTAATTTTCAAACTCAAACAAGTATAGGTCCCATAATGGATCCTTCCCGAATTTGGTACACATAGGCAAGGTGATAGGGTATATATCGGTCGGATCTTGGACCGGGACTATGCCTTCTTTTCTCGTTTTTTTTAATATTAATAAAATAATTAGTGTTTATTAAATCACTTTCGAACAATCGGACTTATTGATTGAAAAATGACGAAAAAGCAGTAATCGTCTTTTAGGTCGAAAATTTTCGAGAAAATCGACTTCTTGTTGCAAAAATTCGAACAAATCTATAGAAGTTAAAAAAAAATTAAAATTATTCAAGTGTTGCCAGAAAATGCAAAAATAATGGTCAGATTGTTCATGCAGCAGAAAGAACCGTTATTTTTCGAAATTTTTGTAAAAAAAATTAAATTTTTATTGCCTGTTTTCTTGTAAGTAATATGGAAAAATATTTTAAAACTGACAACTAATAACGTCAAATTTACTAAGTGATATTAGTATATTAATTCTCATTTAGTTCATATGTGAACAAATATAAATTGAATTGGGTCGTTTTTATACAGTATGATGAATGTACCATATATCGTGGTAGAAATAAATATAAATATCAAATGTAAACATGTATATGATAAATTGTTAATAAAATTAGTTAATACACGCAGAAAAAACATGGTCACACCATGATCACCACAACTATTCAGTGATTGTACA
>MINK01188099.1:11863-25005 GCA_001735545.1 Phormia regina
ATTCCGTTTTATCATTCAATGATTATACACAATCAAAATTTTAATATGGTTCACTAAATATATCATAAAATGGCATTATATATATGATAAAATAAGATTATAAATATGATAACTTTGGATTATATATATGATGATATGAGATTATATATATGATAAAATTAGTTAATATATATGATAAACATAAGATCATTAAGTGATAAAAAACATGGTGGAATTGAAAGCAACTTTTAAGAAAATGTTATAAACTTTACTAAAAATCAAAAGTAAGGTTATAAAATTTACTAATAAATTATTAAATGGAATCATAATAACGATTACGTACAAATATACTTATTGTTACCTGGAATCATATATTATAATCATAGTATGTTGCTCTTAGTTTATGATCATCTGAACTAAAAAATGTTTATAAAACATTTTTACAAAAATATTGAATAAATTCCGAAATATTAAACATTGTACAGTGGGGCCAAAAGCATAATAAATTATGTCTCCTTTAAAACTATGTATAATAAGTTTTACTATTTTAAAATTTTTAGAACACTTTTCTTGAAACAATACGAACAAATGCAAATTATGTTTATATTGACTTATTTAAAAAATTTGAGACTGAATAATTTCTAAATGCTTATAGTTATCAACATAATTTTTTCACGTGATTTAAAATATTTAATGGAGAATTAATAAATGTGAAAATCAGAAAAATATATATAATATTACTGTATATTTTTAGGAGTCGAAGTTGTTATTATTGAAAATATGGGTATTTTCGGAAAATTGCCTTGTGTGATTAAGTTTACCGGTAGGCTGTCATTTTGCTTTTGCAGAACATTTAGGAATATATTGATCTATATAGTTTAATTCACAGAAGTACAAAAATCAACAATCAATTCTTTTTACAGATCCAAAAAGTTCAACTTCTCATACAAAATTGATAATTTTTTGACCACTGCTGGACGTAGGGTAAACTTTCAGAACTTTTCAAAATTACACTACACCTTTTCTTAAGGTCCCATCTTTCAGAAAATGTCAAAGAATATTAAACGTTTTGAACAAAATTTTTTAACAAAGTAACTTTATATTTTTTAACAAAAACATGCAATTTTTGAGACCTGTTTTGAAATTTTTACTTTGAAAAATTTTTTCTTGTTATCGAATTGAGATAACTAAAAAAAAATTTATTGGCATAATTTAGAAAATTATAGGGAATTTCGACGTATTTTTAAACAATTTTTAAGAATTTTATTTTAAAAGTTATGCGTCAAAATTGCAAAAAAGTCAAGAGCCAAAAATGAGAAATTTATTTTTTTAAAAAACCATACGATATAATTTAACACAAACGCATATTTTTTCAGTGTTTTGCTTATTTTTCAAAAATGTAAAAATATTCCAAATCGATTAATATTTGTCCTGATATGTTTTTCACTCTCGAGATAGTCAACTTTGGCCTACTGTAGCGGCGCCCGTGCTACAGCTACAGACTCCAATTAAAAATATTCTGAAAGTCTAACTCCTCCTCTATCGATGTTTCAAAAATATTCTGAAAGTCTAACTCCTCCTCTATCGATGTTTTAAGTTTCAACCAAATCGGTTCAGTGGTTTCAAAGTTCCAGACTTATTACCATTTATTTTGCTTTTGGCCCCATTGCACATTGTTAGAAATTCAATAAAGCAGAAAAAGTCCAATAAAATAGCAAATGGTTGGAAAAAGTGGAATATAGTCGAAAAAATCGAACAAAGTCAATAATAATCGGAAAGTCGTAAATAGTGGAAAAATATAGAACAAAGTCGAAAACAGACGGAAAAAATCGAAAAGTGGACTATTCCAAAATTGGACAAAAAAAATCAAAAAACGACTATTTAAAAAATAAAAAAGTCGAAAAGTAGACTTTTTATTCAAACTATAAAACCCTTAAAATAATTTTAAATTTTATGTTAAATGAAAAAATTGGAATATTTGTAGTCAAAAGTGAAAATTGTCTTACACAAAAGTATTCCGAAATTGAAAATATATCTTAGATCATACTTAATATAGTGCAGGCGCGGATCCACGGGAAGGGATAAAGGGAAATTTCCCTCCCCAAAATGAAAAATCTTAATGCAAAATTTGTACTAAATCATTAATTTAAAAGAAATAGTTGTAAAATTTAGATCCGCGCCTGATATAGTGACACTGAAAACATTTGTAAAAAAATCAATCAAGTAACCAAACATTATTTGTTAGCTTTTATAGTTCAACATGCAATTAAAACAAAAAATATTGAAAATATTTTTAGTTTTACTTGCAAAAAATCAAGCACTCAAAACATTTGCAACCATTCATTTATAATCAAATATATTAAATTTTAAGTATTTGATTGCATAACAATTAGTCATAGTATATAAATAATAATAATAATATAACAATGACAATATTAAATTCAGAAATTATCATATTTGGTCAATCGATTGATATATTATTATCTCAGTTCCAAATGTTTTCACCACTACTGTATAACATTAATATGTACTAAATACCTAGAATTCTAGTTACTATAACATAACCTACATATTTAAGCTTTAAACACTTTTTTTTAACAAAATTTTGTATAACAATTAGTGTCAACAGATGTTATTTGCAACAAAATATTTTCAAATCAAATAAAAAAAATCATTAAACAAACTGAACAAGAAAAACAGTTTAAAAATTGTCACACAAATTCTTTAAAAACATAATGAATCATCATAATGCCAGCAAATATTATTAATTAATATTTTCGAATAAATATTTTCTGAAATCAATTACTCAAAAGTTCGTTGCTAAAACAATAAATAAGTGAATAATTCATAATAAATGAAACTTAATAATTATACTTAATAATATTTTACACTCATCATTAGGATTGATAATGAAACTATATTTTATTGTATAAAAATATCAATTGTATAAATAAATTGATTCACTTTGTTGTATTTGAACAAAAAAGAAAAATTCTCACTCGTATTCGATATCAATTGAATAATGCGACAAACTAGACATAAATAGTAAATGAAATTGATAAATGCAACAATGAATTAAATTTTTTCTATACATAGTTATGTGTATAGAAATTAAACAAACATTTTTTAAATAAAATATATTTTTGTTTAAAATTTATTTTCATATATGCAAATTTTATTTATTTTGAAATCCTCACTTATCAATAGTTTTGGTTAATGTGAAATTGTGAGGGTTGGCTGAAAGCATATGTATGTATGTGTGCTAAAAGTAAAATGTGAAAAAAAAACGTTTAATATTACTTCACACTTAAGAGGAATATATGTATTATGTAAAGACAGAAAATTAAATGAATTAATTGATTAATATGAATTAATAATAAAAATAGTAGAAGTTGATTCGAATTAAATCCTCAGCAGAAACAATAAAATGTATTTTTTTTTATCAGATATGATTCAGACACATACTGCATAAGATCCTGCAATAAGTATGTATTAGTAAAATTGAGAGAGCTTTTCTATACGTGTGTCACAATTTTTCTAATACATTCATATGGCAGAGCTTATGCAGTATGTATGGGGTGCTTTAGACTTACGAATATAGAAAGTGTTCATCACCTTGCTTTACTAAACTAAAGCATTTTTAGATTTATGTATATTAATAAATAAGGACTGTGCACAAAAAATCCGTGCATGATCTTGGCCTCATAATTTTTGATGTAAAGAAAAATAATTAATAAAAGTAAAGAGAACCGGTTCAAAATTAGTCACGTAAGAAGTTCTCAAAGTTAGTGACCGGTCCCAGTTCTAGAACTTTATATAGGAGGAACCTATCACTTTTACATGAGGTTGTCATTGGAGGTAACTAATTAGCCCCTTGGGATAGGTCACGAGACTACTCTAAAAAGACAGGTTTAGTCTCGATTAATGTAATAAAATTTGTTTAAAAATTCGGTAATTGTTTACTTTTTAAACCATTTTTATATATATATTTTTATAATTTATCGTTAATGACATTGTCGGCACCCCGAATCGAACGCATGCTTATCTCAGATATGTTGTTTTATAGTCCTCAACGTTAAATACTCAACTACTGTTATTTTGCGCCAATTGCTAATTGCGCATTTAACAAGCTTTTTGTAAATTGACTATCAACTGTTAAATAGTAAGTGTGTTCTCAATTGGAACTTTGGTGACGAGTTAAGTGTCAATTGATACTCAACTGGTACAGAGGGGCCGGTTCATTACTTCAATTGACACAGCGATTCTTTTACAGCAACAAAGCTATGAAATGGTAACAAATAAATTGTTATTGTTTGTACCAAAATATACTAAAGCTATGTATGTTGGCAGATCTGGCAATGTGATGACANNCAAAAATTGCCAGTTTACACTGTTGGCAGGTTGTTGTATGACAAAAGTTGCCAGATCCGTTGTCAGACATAGCCAGAACTGTCAAATGAAAATTGTGTGTAAAATTTATTTAATTAAAATTTTGTGTGTTTTTATCAAATTAAAAACAATGATACAAAAAAAATATTGCAACTGTTTTAGCTGTATATGTTCCCGAAATTATTGGGTCCTTCACCGCCAGCAGAAGGGATTTCACGTTAATTGCTTATCCAATTACGAATTAAAGATCCGGAGTTGTATAGTAATATGGTATGACTTTTGTCTTGGTCTAGTTTTTTTACCATCATTTGTGGACGACTGTATAGTAGCCTCAACAATTTGCTTATTATCTTTAATAGAAATATCACTATTCATTTTTTTGTTTAATTAACAATTTTCATTTACTTTTATAAACCTTGTTGCTCATTGTGCATCGTTGACAGTTTAAATGATTTATCTGGCGATGGCTCCATTGTCAGATGCATAAAATTCGCACAGCTGACAATAAAACTTGTTAGACAATTATCTGGCAATGGCAACATTATGTTTTTACACGATTGCCAGATGTTTAACAATATTATTGTGTTTCAATTTACTGACAATGCTTTTTCAAACAACGTTGCAAGACATAAATTGTAAATTTACACGGTTGTTAGAAATTTTCTGAACATTTTTCTGCCAACATTGTTAGATTAATCATTCAAATTGTCCGAATCATTCAAATTGTCCGAAACATCGTGCAATTAAAAATATTGGACTCTACACGCAGNNNNAGAAAAAATATGGTTCAGGTGACCATAAAGTAAGAGCAACATACTATGATTGTAATATACGATTCCAAGTTACAATAACTATATTTGTATGTTATCATTATTATGATTCCATTATATAATTTATTAGTAAAGTGTATAACCTTTTCTTGTCTTCGTCCTGTTCCATGACGCATTCCCTAACAAAACATTAAGAGATGCTATGACTGACTATAATGAAGTAGTTTACCTATTAAAAAATCAGAGAATGTGAACACAAAAATGACTGGTGGAAAATAACATAAATATTTAATTTATGATAAAATTCTTGCCACACTTTTGTGGTTATTTTATTAGATTTGTAATTAAAAATAAAGAGTAATTTTTAAGTAGGTTAGGCTTGAAAGCCTAACTATAAAATAAGAAATGTCGATTTTAAAACCTAAGAGTCGACTTAAAGTCTACTGTTATTTTAAGCTTTTTATCATATAGCTTTTTCCAAATAAAACTTAAAAATTTCGTTTTAAATTTTAAAATAAGACTTTTGTTTTTTATTGTATTGAAAATTCATGTTGAAATTGTTTTTATAATTTTTTGAAATTTCTTTTTGTTATTTCAATTCATTGAAAAATATTTTCAAATATTTCAATGTATGAGTTTTAAAAAGCTTTTAAAATAGATTTCATAAGCACCCCATAGACACATACTGCATAAGATCCTGCAATAAGTATGAATTAGTTAAATTGAGAGAGCTTTTCTATACGTGTGTCACATACATAGAAAATCTCTCTCAATTTTATTAATACATTCATATTGCACGATCTTATGCAGTATGTGTCTATGGTGTGCTTTATGGTACGGAAAAACAAAACTTCTATATTAAAATAAAGCCGCCTTTAGCAAATATGGAATTTAAATTTCTTTTGTGGTTAGACTGATTTTCTTTCACCACAATTTGGTGGAATATTAGATGTTCTATCTCTTGATATTTTCATTCAAAGTATTTTTTATCCGTTTTATATATCAAAACATGAGCGCGCACTGTAGTTCTAAAACTTTTTAATTTTGTAATTTTTAAAACGTTGCAGATATGTCGATAAAATGTCACATAATCAGTGGTGAGATATTTTCTAAATTACTTTAAAGCTATTTTTCTATATTTATCAAAATTGGTCAAAGCGTTTAGGAGTTATAGTAAAGTATACGTTATAGTTGATATATAAGTTGATATATTAGTCGTAACCATAAAAAATCAGTAGTTAGTTAAAAAAAAAAACTGAATCCAGTTGGATATTATTTTCCTCGAGTTAAGGTGAAATATACTGGTGTTAACTACTTATTAAGGTGGTTAAATTAGCCATTTTTTTAGTGATACTAATCATAAAACTAAAGAAAATTATTGCTTCTTTTGATTTATTAAATAAACATTTTTAATTAAAAAAATGAATAAAATTAATTATGTATACTTTTCGAATTAAGACTAAATTCTTTTAAAACTCTGCCATTGAAGTAAAGCCTTCAGATGTTTATAGATGAATACAAAAATTATACAAATATTCACTGAAATGTCTAGAAAAGGTTATCGCAAAATAAAAGGGAATTTTTAAATTATTGTTGTTGCTATTGTTTATATTTAACAAATGTTTTAATCATTTTGTAACAAATTGTTTAATTGTGGCAAAAATTAACGTCATTAATATATGAGTGTTTTTATTATTTTTTTTTTTTTAGTAAATACCATCATTGAAAATAATACGTAACACTAAGAAATTATCTGTAAAATTAAATAAAACAAAAATAAATATATGAATGAAAATTAAAACAAATAGAAAATAGTACTAAAAGTATAGGGGAATATGGAAGGGAAATAAGTGTAAATAGTAAATAAAAAAATAATGAAAATTTTAAGAAACTATAACTATAGAACAAATGATCAATATCTGGTTCGATTTCTAAAGTATCGGAGGTTTCTGTGAGGAGACTAAATTTGATTTCATTTCGATCTAAAACGTCTAAATTGTTTATCGCTTTGAAAAAATAATTTACGGAAATAGTATTAAGTCTTCATAATTTCCCTCTAAATATAAACACTGATCAGTTTAACTGTTGCGCTTCTCTAAAAATATAATCGAAATACGAAAACGAAAAAAAGCCTCTCGTGCACTTGCCAAGACATAAACAATTGAAAACGTTTTTAGTTTTAAACGAAACGCGCCAAAGAAAACACAACACAGAACAGTTCATAGAAAAGAAAATATCTTTAGAAGTGATAAAGAAAAAGATTATAAATAAATAAAAAATTATGGTAAATAAATTTGATTTAATAAAAGATTACAAAGTAAAGAATAATAATAATAATAATAATAATAATTAAATAAATTTATAAAATGTTTTCTTGTTTAAGATAAAATATCTAATTATTGTGAGTTTATTGGTAATGTCGGTGGTAACACAGGATATGCCACCGCCAGATTTACCAACTAGAGCGCCAACAACAACACCCGAACCAACAACACCACAACCGATCACTACAACAACTACTACAGAACCAACTACAACTACTCCAGAACCAATTACAACTACTCCAGAACCAATTACAACTACTCCAGAACCAACTACAACTACTCCAGAACCAACTACAACAACTACAGAAGCAACCACAACAACTACAGAACCAACAACAACAACTACAGAACCAACAACAACAACTACAGAACCAACAACTACAACTACTACAGAAGTTATTACAACTCCAAAACCAACCACTACTACTACAGAAGCCACTACAACTCCAAAACCAACCACAACTACTACAAAACCCACTACTACCACAACAACTACATTAGCACCACCAATCACAGATTCTCCTTTTTCAACAACAACAACAACAACACCTAGATATCCCGACTATTACAAACCAAAATGTTATTTTAAACAACAATATGGTTATGCTCAACTGAAATGGACTTGTTATGGTAAGCTAAGATACACAAAGAATAGAAATATAATTGAAATTTTTATACAAAAATAATCGATATAATTGCACCCACTATATAATGATTATAATAATCAAAATTCTTTACTGTAACTAAATTAATTTTGTAGTAAACATTTAAATACTTATATATGTAACAATTATTAATATTATGTTCTTTTATCTTATTCTATAATTATAACAAAAGTACATAATATTAATGGTTGCCACAATCATATTAATGTTTATTAGAAAAATAATTTTGTTGCGTTAATGATTAATAGATTAATACAGACATAATATAGACACTCTAGTCATAATATAGTTACTGCAATTATATAAATTATTCTAATTAATTTTTAATCTTAATATTTTTTTCTTTAAGTGTATAATCTATCTTATTTTAATTGAGATATCAAAAGTATAATTGTTATAACGGAAAAATAATTAAAATCAATTGAAAACTGTTGCCTGAATTCTTGCCGTTAGGTTCACCATTTATTTTTCATATTTTTTCCTTTTCCCTTTAAGGTTATCGATACGTTTATCCCGTTGAATGTTTCAAATGTTGTGCTTATGAATATTCCCATTTTGCTGGTTGCTATAAAGTCCACGATAACTACTGTAAAAATGTGAATCATCACTATAATCATCCTCGTAACTATCACCATCAACACCACCACCAACATCTTCATGGTTATTACAAGTGATAACAATTAAATTATTTTTTCAATTATTCTTTAAATGGTTTATTTAATAAATAATAATTTATTTATAAGAAATTAATATAATTATATGTATATTTATAAATATATAGAAAAAAATGTGCATGTTTATTAAAGTTAATTTTAAAAGATTATAATTATTTCTTGGTAATAGAAAAATAAATAAATTTCTAATGAAAAATTATAATTTGTTTGTCTAATAAATGTTTATTATGTAAAAGACCAAAATAGTATTTAATTAAAGGAAATTCTATTGAAAGATAAAATTTCCAAAAAGCATATTATTTAATATTAAAAAAATGCAAAGTTAATGAAATTAGTACAGAAAAAAAAGTTTAAATATTTGCAGTTGTGAATTTGCTATAATAGTTTGTGCATTATTTGAGGATTTTTGTGGCAAATATATTTAAGAGGCAATAACTCGGATCTAAGTAATAAGTATTAAGGAAATAATTACACAAATACTTCCTCAGAAACAAACAGTGGGACACTATTGATTTTGACGAATTTAACACGCATCTGTTCTCAGTTTCTATCAATTCCGATATTTTTTTAATATTTCGCATTTGGGCGGAATTGAAATTTGTTTGGAAATAAGTCTGTAACTTCCCATCAGCGGTTCGGATTGACTTGTTATGGTAAAATTTTAAGTCTTGATGGGTGGCACCACATATTATTCAGTAACGAAACTATTGAGGCTCAGAAAAGGATACTTTCGACAAAGATACACAGAAAAGTGCCCACTTTCGAAATCACCGAAAAATGAATTAATTGATATAAATATTGGTACCAAAAAATTATTCTGTATTCGAATATTTTATTTTAATATTTATTTAATTTATTGTAAGATTTTGCAACAGAATTTGCAACATATTTTTTAATAAATTTCTTTCAAGAATGGGGTACATTCGTCCGATTTAACTTATCCTACAAGAACGTTGTAAACAGATACAAAGCTCTTACTATCTACGGATATTTAAGTGTACATAAAGACTCCCCAGGGTTAGTTGAATACAAATAAAAATCATTTAGTGATTTATTTAAGACAAAATTTAATTAAAAAAAATATTTTTTAGTGTTTTTGTTAATGCCCCCACCACTTGGTGAATCTACCCCATGGGATAAGGTTATTTCAACGATTTTGGTCACTTGGCGAATACACAATAAAAAAAATTAGCCTACCATAATGATAATGAGAAGAGCTTTAATATAAGGCAAAATATTTAGGTTTATATTACTAAAGAGGGATTCCATTATCAAAACGGACAAGAAACAGAAATTTTGTGATTTTATAGATCCGATGAAATTCGCTACAGATATTGCAAATGTTACTCAATTCACAATTTTTCTTAGTAAAGGATCCTCCCCAGTTCAAAAATATGACGTTTAAAAAATCAAAAAGCGATTGAATTTTTCCAAAAGTAATCACATTTTTTTTGCTCATAACCTCTAAAATATACGTTGTGCAATTCTTACTTTTAATAGAAACACACTTTGACTCTAAAAGGACAAGTAAAAGATTTATATACTCGGAAAGTTTAAAGGTCAAAATTGATAATGTAAAGATTAAAGCTAAATATATCAAAAAACGGTATCTTAAAAATACGTATATTGATAATGAAACCCTTTTTAATATTTATGGTGATTTTGAACTTGACCTTTGAACTTTTAATGTAATGAATTATGTATATATTGTTATGAAGGTAATATTAATATGCTGCAACTACTAAAGATCTACCATGCATATTTAAGAAGTTATTAGAAGTTAAAAAGTTATTCATTTGTAAATTTTTTAAATTTTTAATTTTTTTTTTTTTCATTTTTTAAACCGCCATTTTTCCGGACCGTAAATAAACATGGGTCTGAAATTTCATGTTTTCGGAAACACTTCAAGTATTGTAGGAAATTTTATTGAAATCAGAGATGTCAAATCCGATTTCTCTCCGTTTTATTGATATCGAGAACCGTTTTGAAGATACAATATTTTAAGTAAAATATGGCGCATGCTCCCCAGTCTACCCCACTTCATGATATTTAGTATGATCGACTGAAAATAAACGAATTCCATTTTTTGCTGATTTTTTCCATTGTCAACCAAAAATGTTTCTAGTATGATGTAATATTCGATATTTGAAAAATATATCTGTTAAACGATTCGAAACGATTACTTCCTTAAAATGAATCGAAACATTTATGTGAATTTCATATCAGAAAAATTACAGAAGGTTCACTAATAAGACCAAGCAATTTAAATGGTCAAAATGTCCAAAAGTTGAACAAGATGTATATTAATTTTCGTGATCTGGTTTTCCTTAATCATAATATATTAAAATAGAATAAATATTTTTCTAAGTGAAAAATCATTGTTCATGGGTTATAAATCTGAAGATAATAGATTTTTAGAAATCTGAAAAATTTCTTAAGGCCTTCTATCGTAAAAATGTTGAGAAAAGTTGTACCGGCTGGATAAAATGTAAAAAAAAGTAATGACTTTCGAATGAGCTGCTATATAATATGAATAATGTTTTAATTTAATTCTTAAATTATTAATATTTTAAAAATAATTTTTTTATTAATCACATTATTTTAACATCTTTGATCCCTCATTTAATGGATTTTTAAAAATTTTAATTTTTAATTTTTTTTTAATTTTTGGCGGGAATTCCCAAGATCCGGGAATCAAATTTAAGTAAAATTTTATTTCTCATTTACATTTTTAATTCAATCTATCACTTAATTGATTTAATTAATTTTTCAATTGGATTTTTTTTCATTTAGAATTTGAAATTTAGACCATATTTGCACTACTGCAACCACAATACATCAAAATTGTATCGTGGTTTTTGAAGCCTCCAAATTTTTTTTGTGTTATTTACTAACATATTTGATGATTAATTTTATTTTTTGCTTTTTTTCTGTGTACTTCAAAACCGTACTGTTACTTTAAACCAAGGGTTCTCAAATGGGGTTCCGCGA
The DNA here is from genome assembly GCA_001735545.1 of Phormia regina. Lineage (NCBI taxonomy): Eukaryota > Metazoa > Arthropoda > Insecta > Diptera > Calliphoridae > Phormia > Phormia regina. The sequence goes on from MINK01188099.1 coordinate 23,656, forward strand.
CCCACATGGGGTTCGTAAGGACATTCCTGGGGGGTCGCGAAGATATATTGATAAAAGACTTTTAAAAACATTGTATAGATTCCTAAACTGTATTCTGTTTGCTTTGAGATTTAAGAAAATGTAGAATAAAGACTAAACTTAATTATAAAATGGGAGAAATGCGACAGGACGTGTACCTTGGCTGCTTGGACCCTTGGAATAGTCTTCTATTATTAAAATCATCTGTGTGAAGATACCTTTCAGGAATGTAAGAAATTAAAGATATTTTCAATGTAGAGATAAGAAAGTGTAAACATTTTCTCGGTAAAAAAAATATAAAAATATTTAAAATTGAACAAAAAAAATTTGGTCAGCAATTAAAAAATTTACTTTACTTTAATTCCCTTAACGCCTCAACTGAGGGATCTGTTGGGTGCCCCTTAAAAATATTATAGACACCGCTGCTACGCTTATAACAAGTTCCACACAAAACTAACAAACCGATTAGAAGTTACAGAAAATTCCAAAAATGTTCAATTCTGTCGACTGTAACATTTTTAACAGTCGTTTTAATGCCTTTTAGAATTTTAATCATGGATTAATATCTTGTGGAATATAATTGTTAACAATTTTTTGGAAGAGTGCAACTTCAAAATTCTAAGTATACAAAACACTTTTTTTTGCATAGAAGTTTGTGAGTTATATAAATAAAATATAACCCATGTGGTCAATTTAATTTTGAACCAAAAGTTAAAATATAACGAAATTATGTTTTTTATCCATAAATTTTTAGGTGGAATTATTATTTTTTTTTTTTCATTAAAACAAAGAATTGATTATTTGGGGAGGCAAAGAATGAGATTTGATATGTTTTATTCGAAAAATGCTATATATTATTAAATACAGTTAGGGACAAAACTATTTGTACCCCTCATATATTTTGTATAACTTCAATAGTTTATAAAGAATTTAAAATTGTCGTATGCAGTATTATTTTTAATNNTTTTTTTAATTATTTTATCTTTACATAAAATTTTAACTAACTTTTAAAGTTGTAGTGGGTGACGACTCCATTGAAATATCAAAAAGGGATCGCGAAGCAAGATCTTGTGAGAACCCCTGCTTTAAACAGTATTAACAAATAAATAATAAACTTTTATTTACTTTGGCTAATTTGTCCCCGGATGTGGTATAATAGCCGTATTAAAGTCAAACCAAACAACATATCTAAATATTTATGACACTTTTTAAATATAATTTAATTTAAAACTTGCTGGCGCATAGTCGCCCTTCTTTGGAGAACCACATAGGGATCTACACTGGTGCATATTCTTATAAACGCACTTAATTTTTTTCTGTATTTTTGTTATA
>MINK01188100.1:0-12367 GCA_001735545.1 Phormia regina
AAGTTGGTTGCTTAAAAAAACATCAAGTGAAAGTGTTTGGAAACATCCAAAAAAAAGTTCGTCAATTGACGTAGTTGTTGTTATTTTAAACATACGCACGCTTTTTTGTCTGCCTTCAGACTAAAAAGAAAAAAAGCGTAACTTTTTACAAAGTAATTAAAATATAAACGGAGCAAAATGGCCAATGAAGATCAAGAGTGGCGTCAGACTTTATTGCAACGTTTACGTGAACGTAATCGTAGGGATGTGGTGCCCTTCAAGGAAATCATACAACAGAGTAAGAAATACAGACAGACATTGTCATCAAAAATAGTTTTTTATTATTGTTTGTTTTTGTTATTGCCACAACAATCTTGGCAACCAGATGTTTGTTTGATTGAGAAGCTGCCGATGGAGCAGTTTTACAAATAATAAAAAGTACCACAACAAAACAAAAGAAATTTATAAAAAAAGAATACAAAAAATGTGTGAAGAAGTAGTGGGGGTCAAGGTCGTTTGTTTATATTGTGTATTTTTATTCTTTATGTGTGTTTATATTTTAATTTTTATTAGTCTTTTTCAAATATTATTTATTATTTTGAATTTTCTTTATAGATAACCGTCTGATGGACAATGTGGCTCAATTGAAATCTGATAATCTTAAACTTTCTGTGGAAAATGAGCAATTACGCACCGCCATCTCAACAGGTGGTGGTATGGGTGGCAAAGATAGTACCGCAGCCCAATTGGCTATGGCCGCTTTGGAAAAGAAACTGTTGGCCCAACAAGAAGAGCTGACAGATTTGCATAAACGCAAGGGTGAAAATTCCCAATTAATTGTAGATTTAAATATAAAAATGGAAAAACAGCAACAAATAATAGCGGAGAAAGAACACAGGTTTGTTTTGTTTCTTTTTGTTTATTTTTGTGGGTCAATGAACTTTTTTTTTATTAATTGTTTAAACAAGTAAAAAATGTGTTTATTTAAATTGATATATTTTTTTTTAGTCTTGCTGAACAACAAACTGCCAATAATTCCTTAAAAGCTGAAGTTCAAATGCTTAAAACCAATCTAGAAGAATTGAAAAATCTCAATACAACATTAAGAGATGAATATACTGCATTGCAGTTGGCATTTAGTGCACTCGAAGATAAATTAAGAGGTGTACAGGTGAGTGTTTTTTGGATTGGTAAAATATTGTTCAGGTAATTTGTAACCTAATAAATTTGGTAGAATACGATCTAATGATCTTTAGGGGTGCTGTAGGTTATTTTAAAACATTTGTAAGAAAAAAGCTATATGATTTTTGAAAAATTTTCATAAAATATGTCCATATATAAAAAACCAGGCGCAGATCCCCGGGGAGGGAAAAAAAGAAAATTTCCCTCCCCAAAATGAAAATGTTCAATAGAAAACATATACCAAAACATACATTTTATAACAAGGAAAATAAAAATTTGACAATTTATGAAATTTTCCAAGAAGAATTTTGGAACGAATTCTAAAATCATTTGTTCGAGAATTGGTTTTATAAGAACCACTTCAGATTCTTCTACAACATCGTCCGATCTAGAAGTATCACAACCAATTTTGACACTAATAGAGTAGAATTGTGGTTCTAAATTCGTTTTTAGTAATGTTTTAGAGAACTAGAGCTTTAGAACTAATTCCGTATGACTTCTACTACATCACTTCTAAGAAAAAATTACTGTTTTTTTCGAATGACATCGTAGAACTGCTCAAAAAATTAAGAAAAAAGTATATAAAAAATTAAATTGAATTTAAAAGTCGTCTTCAGGAATAAAACCGTTCCTAACGCTTCAATAGCACTAGTTCTGAATGTGAAAATTTCAAACAAAATTCATACTAGTTGACAATTACAAACAATAATCATTGGTCATAACGCCAAAGTAGAACAAGTACAAACTTTTGTCATGTGTTCTGAAACTAGTTGCAGAAATAATACATTTTTTCCTGGGACAGTTAATTTTTTTTTTTATAAATTTGACTAAAATTCCTGGTTGTTTTGGTTTTAGAAAATAAACAACCAAATTATGTAATTTACCTACATACATAACTTGAAAAATATTTAATACAAATAGTGTTATCATCATCACTCGGGAAACCATAAATATGCAAGTTTTATTTTTTTCTGAAGTCATCGATAAAATATTTTTCTATTTTAGTACAAATAAAGCAAGCATTTTGGCATTGATTTGTAAGTGATTTTTAGAGTATATTTATGGCATTTTTGTTGTGTTTAGAGCATATATCTATTTATCAAACTTTTATACTATATTTTGGGACGTTTTTAACGTTTGATTTGTGAGGAAGAAACAAAAAAAATCCAAACATTTTTGTACATCTATTTATACTGAAATTCGATAAAAATCCCTTAAAAGCTTGCTTTATAATAAAATGGTAAATAAAAACTAATTTTTATTATACCTTTTCAATTTGGAAATAAACAGTTGAGAGTCCAACCAACAGCACTCTTTCAATCCGAATTTGAACTTTGTCAATTTTTCAAAGTTCGAAACAAAAGTGAAAAAATAAATTTATTATAAAAAATACATCGACTAGGAAGTAGTACCCCTAGTCGGTTTTTAAACGCATAAACACAAATATAATATAATTTAAAAATTTATAGATATTTTAATTTTGGGAAGTTAAATAAATTTTTCTATAAAATAAATTCCATTTTCTTTATTGAATTCATTTTACCTATTATTTTGTAGTTATATTGTTCATATGCTTTTGGTGATACAAATACACCTTAAATTAAGATTTAATAAAAGGTTCGTTGTTCGGAAAAGTTCTTCCTAAAAATTGCAAAACCCCGAACATAACTTTTTGCCCAACAACGCAGCCGGTCGGACATTATTAGTAGTGCAAAAACAATCAATATTTCTTCGAAACACTTTCTTTTGTCGACGAAAATTAATGTTTGGTTTAAAAATTAATTTTTTGCTTTAGAGAATATCTATCGTTTTTACTGCATATTTAATGCACATAGAACACTTTTTAAGGACGTATTTTGGTTTCCCTGTTCATCATCAATTTATTAGGCAATATTTAAGTATGAAATATTGCAAAAATCTTGTTTGTTATACATTTTGATTTTAGAAAGTTGTTTTGCATTTTTTGTGATATCTTAAAAAATATAAAAAACTTGAAAACTGCGAATTAAAATATTTCTCAATTATGTGCACAATTACACAGAAAAGATCCTTCTCATTCCAGTTGACAGAGAATAAAATGCACGTGTAAAAAACACAAATAGAAATAACAAGTTGACCGAAAATTTCTGTATTTTATTTGATATTTCTATGTAAAATTTTACATTTTCTTAAAGTTAATTGCAATACCAAACATAAAAAACGTGCATTTTTTTGTCTAATCAGGAGTCATATGTAAAAATAGTTGTTATTAGTAAAAGTACATTTATTTATTGATTGACCATTTCGTAACAATTTTTAAATTTTTTGTTCTTTTATTGAGGCTGCTGAATGGCTGACTACATTTTAAATTACCACGCAGTTACTTTTCAATAGTTAATAAATATCTAAAGTTAGGGAAAATTCATTTTACATAAAAATAGTGGGTGAATAAAAAGATATTCAATAATGTTAACCAGTACGTTGAAATATGGGGCTGGCATCACAAATAACTTTTATAATATTATCAAAAAATACTTCAAAGTTCCGTCCTCTCACTTATTCAAACATTTTTCCTTACAATATTCATCGATAACAATATTGTAAATTTTTCATTGTAATAATTTTATACGCAAACTCTGTACAAAATTTTCAAATAAAAACAAACAAATAAATAAAGAAATATCGATAACCTTGTGTCTCGTGTCAAAATTTTAAAATAAAATTAAAATAAATATTGAAGAAATAAAAAATCCTTAAATTTTACAAAATTACAAAATTTGATTTACACCCATAAAATTAATGAAATCAAAATTATAAAAGTAAATCACGTACTAATTCCTATTGTCAAAACTAAATCATAAAACAAGATATAAATCATTAAAGCAAGTAAGTTTGTATTACTTTCCCTTCAGGTCAAAAAACATCCACACAATATACAAATCGTATATGGATGGATTATTTTATTACATAGTTTTTATAAAATGCAAAGAATAGATAGATGCTTTTTATTAGTGTTCCGGTAGTAACTAAAGAAATCTTATATTTTGTTTAAATTAGATCATGAAAAAAATAATACATTAATTTAAAATACCTATGTCTATTTTTAAGCTGGAAAGCATTAAAATTAACTGAATTTTCATATGTTTAGAGTCAAATGTCAAATTGCGTCAGATTTTTACATATTATATGTGTAAGATTATCTTGTATGTTATGTTTGTTTATTCTGCTTAAAAAGATTTCAAATTTTAAATCCCAACTTATTTAAATTTATTGGAAAAATTATTTTTATGTATACTTCGACGAGGTATTGTATAGTAATTGATATATCTATCTTTCAACTTATACTTTTTATTCAATTAATATTTTTAGATCATATCTATATTTATTTATTACTGACCTCTTTCTTCTATTTTAACTTTATGATGTTTATAATTGCATATCAATATTTATATTTCTATGATATGAAAATGTGTATTTACAAAAACCATAATAACACCAATCGCGTTGTTTTATTTATTACAAGTAGTCAACAAAGTAAATAATTATCCATGATAATAAGCAGGTGGCAATAATACTACTCTATCTATTATCATTCCATCAATAATAAAATTTTCAAATTTATGAATGAATATATAATAAAAATTTGAATAAATATCTTATCAATACCTCAAAAACGAAGGGTATAGTAATCAAAATAAGTGTATATACATTTTTGTGTCAATTTAATTTTTATATCAATACAACAACAGTTGAATGAATGATCTTAAGCGCCTTCCACTTAAAATAATAAACAATCTTCTATATGCCACTACGAAATACAATCACATTGAAATGATCAATTTGTGTTTTACTTAATCATCGAGTTCACAATATAAAATAGCATCTAGTTGCCACTGTATAATTGCTCTCTTATCATTTTCAAGAAATATATTTCTAAATATAACTACAATTAAGAATATTTATTTTTCATTAAAATAACATATTTTATTTTTTTATTTCAATTCAGTCGACTGATCATCATCACCATCATTAATGACTTCGTCATCAACATCAGTACGTACACTCATATCATTCGTACGTCAATATTTCAATAATAATTTTATTTACTTTATCAATGTTTCCATATACTTTGTTGTATATATTTTTAATGTGCAAAAATATATTTTTATATCAGACTTTTACAATGAAACGCATAAAAAATCATGCTTTGAAAAAATAAATAATTTTATTTGTTCAAATATGTGTTAAGAGCATATAAATAATATATTAACAACAAAAACTTTGAAATCTTAGAACTATAATTATTTTTGGCTTTTAGCCAAACAAATATTGTCTACACTTAATGAATGGGGCGTGAAGTAAAGTAAATTATGCACAGTAGCTATCATAAATAATTAAACAAAAAGTACTATTTTGAACTCAATTTATTTTCAAGTAGTATATGGGAGATAACAAAACTAAAGCAAAATATAAATGTATGATGACTTATTAGTAAAATAAATAGTAAAAAATCTATTCGATTATGTTTGTTTTAATCAAAATGTTTTATAAAATAAATATTAATGTTTGTCACCTTTACAAAAGCTTTAAGAAATTAGTTTTCCAGTTTTGCTAGAAATATTAAAATGATAGAAATTATTTATCAAAAACATATAAATTAAAAAAAAAACGCCCTTACATTGGTGCTTTTTAAAGCAAAACATATTAATGTTTTTCACTGTATGTATGATACAATTAATGTACAAATTCATAAATAGAAACCAAATGTTGGGTACGATTAAAGCGACCAAATGTTTTGTAATTTATTTGAATCATATAGAAAAATATAAAAATCTGTGAAATATTTATCTGAAAATAATAAGGATGGGATGATTAAATTCGATAAATAACTTCAGGTGGGCCTCCAAAGTTCGGTTCTTGGCCCACTACTTTTTTCAATGTATGTATCTAAATAATATATTCAGCTTGACTTTATTGAACTTTTTTGAGATTTATGCTTTCGCTAATGATATACAGATTTAGTTTTTTGGAGAATATTCAGCAGATACACTGTAAATTATAATAAATGACACGTTGCGTACAGTGGTAGTGTGGATGGAAACAAATCATCTTTTTATAAATTTTTCTAAGACTAAAATTATGAAATTTGGTAGTTCACTTCCTGATAATTTTTTAGTTCAGATAAATGGAGAACGTATTGAGTGTGTGGATAGAATGAAAGTCTTAGCTGTTGTGCTTGATGACGAACTTTGCTATACATCTTACATTAATAAAATTATTAATTAATTTATTAATGTCCCAACTTTCTTATTGTTTAGAGGTTTTCTCATGTACTTCTCACGAAAACTTAAGAAGAATTGAGCTTCTGAGCTACATATGCAACATGTGTCTGCATATGTAGCTATTTCCCGGATGTTCCTTTTTCCAATTCACCTAACGCATGAACTTCATTTTGAATTTTTACAAAATATTAACAACTTCCCACACCCTTCCTTCTCAGTTTAGCATTAGGAGAGGTTCAAATCCTTATAGCAAAGAAATTTATAGCTCAACTTTTGAAAGATCCTTTCTTGAAATCTTGATTTCTTAAGAAGATGACAACGGTATATGCGAATGGACTATGCCAGCTTCCTTAAGATTGAATTGTCGGTTATCACCTTAATAGTATCGTTGACTTTGGACTATAATTGATTCATTGTTTAGTAGTATATATCGTTATATGTTGTTATAATTGAGTGGCATAAAGTTATCTATTAAATGGGATTATTTTGTAAGAATAAGTACTTTAAAGATGAAATTGTAAAATAATATTTTTGAGCCACATGACAGGTCTATTTGTTAGTTACAGAATTGGAAATAAAATAAATCAAATACAATAAAATATCAATAAAATATAATTTCTTAGAGAATTTAGATTTGTAGTTACAAATGAGATAGGCAAATTTATGAGAATTTATTTTTTTTTTTTTTAATTCAAATATGAAAAAATCTATATATCTCCAATACATTACATAATTGTAGTATAAAAGTATGGTCACTAAATAATATATTTTGAAATTATGAAAAAGATAGATAATTTGGTCACGGGCACCAAAATATTTTCAACTTTAATTAATAAATCTAAATTTAATTAGAGATGGTTACAATTTGTGTGGAATATAATAATATAACTATTATTGGTTATTTTATTAACACAAACTTGTTATTGGACATATTTTTATTATTATTAATACATTTTCTTCGTACGAGTATGTTTGTGTCAAAATTTTTAATTGCGTTTAATTGCTATTTTGGGAAATATGACAAGCAAACATGCCACCATTGGACCCTCCAATTTCCGAATAGTATATTGATAATGGTTTAAATTTTTTGCCTTTCTATATAAGGGTTCTGCGCTTTAAATTGTTTAAAATTGTTTCGTATACATTTTAAGTTATCCTGACAATTCCGATGTGAGATTTTTGGTGGGTATTTGAAAATTATTTTATTTTCTGTCTTAAGTGGGTGATATTTTATTTTGTTTAATAACGTGTATTGATTAAGATTGAATCAACGGCTTTCAGAAATTTAAACCAGAGATGGTGATGTATTAAAAATTAAAGGGTGAATTAATGGTTACTTTTCTTATCATAAAAAGAATGAACGTTACTGTTACAGACTGAAATACGTTTGAAAGAAAATTAAGCTTTCGATTCCGTTCTAACTTAAATTTACATAATTGATGTTTAAAAAAAATCACAGTTGAGAACATAAAGTTTTTAATAATTACGGCTAGTGAAAGAATACTGTATGATTATCAAACAGGACATCTGCAGTTTTCAAGTTGATATGGATTTAGAATCAAAGTCAAGAGATGAATACAAGGAAAAATTTGTATTGTTTAAAGCTTTTAAGTGATATAAATGACACAAATCTTAATGAAATTAATGAGTACTGATATTGCAAATTTTACATAATAAATATGTAAATTTGTTAAATTTTATATTTATCAAAATAATAACACAAATATTGTTTTTCTTTTTTATTTCCAGAAATAATTAAGTTTAGTAATAAACAAACCATTTCAATTAAAACTCTTATATTTTTCACTAGAAATAAATTATAGTCAATTATTATCTATATTATCATATAGTATCTGGCCAATAATTAACCATCCCTTAAAGAAATTCTTTAAATATTATTTTCTTTTAAATACACAAACTTTAAAAAACATATTTATTACAAGGAATATGTTTTGTATCTATGTCGAATTATTACATAGACATAGAAACCAAACATTAAAATTTCATTTGCAAAAAATTTTTTTTCATAAAGTTCACATGGACAACTAATTAAGAGCCACCCAACTTTAGATAACTCATAGTAATCGGCAACAGTTATAATTTTTAATAATTTTGTGATAACCATTTTGTTTTAATTACTGCTTCCAATCTTCGTGGCAGCAAATTTATCTACAAGAGATCGACATCTAAGGTGGTAGGAATCGAGTTCCATAGTGTTTTGAAACGGCTTGTTTTAACGGTACACCCGTTCCCACATTCGGTTCTCAGAGAGGTTTCAATGGGATTAAGATCCGGATTTGAGCTGGCCCAAGGTAATACCTACACGGAACTTGTTCTTACAAAACGGTTTTACCAGTACGTGAAGTGTGCTTCGGATACGGTTGTCCATGCACACAAAATCCACTGAACGGAACATGTTTACAACTCGCAACGGTATCATATATTGCTGAACCGGTATTCCTTGGCTAATCTCCGATGCTGATCAATTCGCCGTGCCATGTTAAAAAGGCACCACACCATTATGGAGCACCTCCATGCTTAATAGGCTTTTAGGGATAACACGTGGATTGAACTCCTGAAAGTGGTCCTAAGTGAAATTGAGAATGCCATGACAGGGACTTTATTTTCTCTAAGATGGTATATCTTTTGATTTTTTTATAATTATAGAACCTAGAAAGATAAAATTAAGTGATATGTAGTCCTAAAATGAATTGAGAATCATCCAGGAGTATGATTTATGGTACCTTTTTGTTCTGACATAGCGACGATGGTCCTAAGTTAAATTCATTAAGGTGGACATTGTGGTACATTGATGGTTTATAATTATTTGTAGAAATTTCGAAGTCTGTGATTACATACAGTGAAACATCTTTACTGTGTGAATTAATTTTTTATAAAAAATCTAATTTATTAATTTATATTATATATTAACAAATCACCCCGCGAAAACGCCGGTCAATCAGCTCGTAATAATAATAAAAAACAAATGATAATTTGAATCAAAGTTTTAATGGATTAATATCAATCCTTGAAAAAAAACACTCGATAAAAATTGTTAGTCTTTAACAGTGTTGCCGATTTCTAGTGTAATTATCACAAAAATGGAACAAATTTTAAATTCCTATGCCGATGAAATTTTTGATAATGAATTAAGTGTGGTAATTATTGGTGAATTTCAATGGCACTTAACTCATAAACTTTAGTATATTTAACTTTTAATAAAATAGCCATGTATTACTATTTTTACCACAAATTGCTCTCAATTTAGAGGATATCAGTCTGTGAAATGAAAAAGCCTCGAAAATTCAAAAAAATAATGAGAGTTAAAAAATACGTTGCTGCACTGGACGCATATTCCCATAATAAACGCACATCTACTAATTTTTTTAAAAAAAAGTTAAAAATTAAACACCAAGAAATATTTAGGGGGCTATAAAATTTTGGTTATTAAATTAGTTAGACTCACTCAAACATATGGATTACAAAAAAAAAAAAAAAAAAAAAGATCATTTGTACTTTAATTAATTTTTTTTTCTTAATTTCGAATTAACAGCCATTTTTATGGGTATTTCCTATATAACACACTTTAATGTTGTGGGCCATGTAGAACACCTTATATCAATGGAGTGTGGAATGATACCTGTTGTTATGATTGTTTCACCAAAGTACGAGTCAGAGCATTGATTCCACTAATTTTCAGCAGATAGGAATCCAGTTTCCTCCCCAAGACTTGATTTATATTCTTAGCCTTTCCAGCCTCCAGTCAACAGTCTTATGCCTTCATTTGGGCATTATGCATAAACATTACGACGCCATGTAAGTCCCACACAAGTTTTCCATTGGTTTAAGTCCGGGACTGAAATACAAGCGACCAGTATCCAACAAAATGGGAATGCATGTCATGTGAACCCAAGATTTCGATGCTTAGAAACAATGGATTGCAGCAATTATCTTGGTTGAAATGCAATCTTCATACCATTTTTTCGTCCATAAAGAAGAGAAGTAGCATCTTTCCAACAGTATACGTTATAAATCGACTATTCAATTTTTGTCGGAACAAAACAATTTTCAACCTGCCAACTGCAGAAACGATGCCCAAACCATAAACACTGCCACCGACTATGAAATTAACGTTTTTACATCCGAACATCTTAGAATCTCAAATCGTGCCAATAGCATGAGTATGAGTCCTGGACCTGTCTAAATTAAATTTAATTTTTCGTCCGAAAGAAAATTACTTTTTTCCCACTCATCTTCCATTTCATATATTTCTTGGCGAATTTTAGACGATTTCTTTTATGGTGTTTTTTAGCATTGGTTTACATTTGCTTTTTACCATTATATGTTTCATCGGTTTCGTACATGTTGTGCAACGTGTTGGAGTCAAGAAATTTAATTTATTCCATTATTTGTGTGGAATTCAATTTGTTGCGGGTTGTTCTTGTTTTATTAGATTAGGTTGTCATTCTTGTTAGTTTTGTATTACCCTTTGTTGATTTGCGAACTCCAAATTTTGAACCTTCTAAAGAAATTTCGCAACCAACTTTCCGAACGACGATTTACGTTCCAATTTCCTATTAGATGCATTCTTGGTCATGAAAAAAATTTAATTTGAATCTTTCTTGATCGGACAAAAAGTCCCTTATGGTCAATCTTTAAAAGTGATGGAAATTTAATTGATTAAAAATAGGAAAAAGTTTACAGTACAATTGAGATTTACTATAGAAAACTATAAGTACCTAATGGTTGAAAAAAAAAAAAACAAAAAAAATTGATATATTTTATTTTTGGTCACTTTTTTAAAAAACATAATTCGAGTTGTGCGTTTATGCCGAAGACTTCCATTTATAAATAGCACCAAAGAAACATTTGATCGCATAATAATAAGGCAAACAACAAAAATAAGAAAAAAAATTGTTTACTTTTTAAAAGTACCGTTAAGTTGTCTCTCATTAAACAGTTAAATTTGGCTTTTTGGATGAGAACAACAAAGATATAACAAAAATACAGAAAAAAAATTAAGTGCGTTTATAGGATATGCACTAGTGTAAAATCTATTGCACGATTTGGCAATAGGAGTAGATAAAATGGGGTAACTTGTTGATTTCCATGATTTAAATGCTTCCAAACGAGAACTTAACCACTCCCTATGAATGTATTTATTTATTTTTTATCAGGGAAAAGGGTTATTATCTAAGAAGATTAAAATTTCACAAATTTAGTAATTTTATTATCTATTAATATATTTTTTATTAAAATAACAAAATTAATAAAAAGATAAACACATTGTTAAAATCGACGCTTTTAGCGTCGATTTCAGCATTCTTGTTTTTGCTGGGATAATTTTAGAAATCATAAGACAAAATAAATTCAATGTTTTGTATTTGTTTTATAAAATAAATTAATTTTAAAAAAGTTTAATTTTTGTGTAATTGTTTAAATTTTGGTTATTAAAGGTTTTGGAGTTGTGTTATGAATATCGAACCTCCGGCAACACCTGGTTTTAATAATAATTAAACACATGTTAAAAATGTATGAATAACTTTACTGGATTAAAATTTATATCTTTATTAAAAATTCAAAATATTTCAAAATTGGGCCAAGTCCACCGATATGAACGAAAAATTCACACTACACAAAATTTGAAATTTATTGTTTGCTTTCATATATATTGTCGAAAACGAATTTAACGGTTCGAAATGAGGACAGGCCGTTGTTTTAAATATGAATTCTGAAAATCAAATTTTTCGAAAATGGTTTTTAAATTTTAAAAGTATAAAATATATTTTATTTATTTTTTATAATTTATATCATATTCCGTTTTAACTAAAAAAAATAATTATTTAATGACATTCTATCACTTAAATTTAATTATAATCCTACAATTCCATTCATTACTAGGAATATACCTTTACAAACTTACCATCTCACTGGTGCCAATAATA
>MINK01188102.1:0-15062 GCA_001735545.1 Phormia regina
AAAAACAAATTGGAAGAAATTTATTTATTAAATCAAGTAATACAAAAAAGCCAATTAATATTTAATATTTAATTTTATATTTTTAGTAAATAGAAATTTGTCAAACAATTTAAAAAGAAAAATTAAAAGTTATTAATGAAATTAAAATTGATTTTTTTTTAATTAAAAGTTTGCGTGTTAAAGTTTTTAATTAAATTAAAAACTTTTGAAAATATTTTGGCGAACGAAAAAGTGGCCGAAAGGAAAAACACTATAAAATGATATGTGAAAAGTGATGCTTAAACTTATTGTGCTTTTTTGAAAAACAAGTAATAAACTAACATATGTGAACATAGCATTTAACAATAATGAAACAAAAAAACTTATATCTTCCCTTAATTTGTCTAATTTTTATTAAAAAACATATTCATATTTTTCAGGGATAACTTCCCCCTTCAAAATAGCTGGCAACATTAAACAAATACATTAAAACTTTGTTTCATTCCATTGCATTCCCTAGAAGTTGAGACGCCAACGCCGATAATATCGTTCGGCGCAGGTCTCTGACATAAAATTATACAAATTCTGCGAATTTTGTTTGTAGATCCCCAAAAAATAATACAAATTTGCTTTTAAATTAATAAGAAACTACAATAAAGCAAACTTTATATAAAAATGTATTGAATTTAATAGAAATATGTACAAATTTGAAACAGCAAATCCATGAAATTTGCAAAAATATCAAGCGAAAAAAAAACTTTCACACTGTACTTGTATATATTTTTATTACATTTTTAATGAGTAAAAGAAAAGTGTAAAACAAGAAGAAGAAGCAAAAGTGTATATTAGTGGACAAAAACTGCAACAAAACACAAAAAAGTAGGCGTTCCAAATGAGTGACCAATATATGAAAGAATTACTGCGTGTTGCGGTGGCACAAATTTGTCAAACAATAGGATATAATGCTACACAAACTGCACCGCTGGAACTTTTACAAGATGTTTTGGATAAATTTCTAAGAGAATTTACTAGAGACTTAAGGCGGCAAGTAGAGCATTGTAAGTGTGTGTAGAGGAATTTTACTTTGTATGTATGTAAGTGGGTTTTTCTATTTTTTAATTTTTTGTTTGTTTTGCTAGACAATCGCACCGAGGCAAATTTGAATGATGTTACCTTGACCTTAAATAGTATAAATGTCAATTTAAACGAATTATTAGATTATGTTAATAATGTTGAGCCAGTGCCCTTTGCTTTGGAAGTACCTAAATTTCCGGCACGTAAAGATTCAGCACTTAATTTCCTAAAGCCAGGCAGTAAGGAAGTATTGACTAGGCCAGTACATGTGCATGATCACTTGCCGCCCATGTTGCCGCCCGAAATAACACCCTTACCGGAAACATTATCGGCTAGCGGATCAAATGGCTTAACGGATACAAAAGAAAATTTTACGGCCAATGCAAATGGTGAACAAAATAATGGTAGGTTTTTGTGTATTAAATAGAATTTTGTTGGGGTAAAATAAACCTGTTTTCCAGAAACATCTAATAAAGCATTAAATCCTTCTGCTGTTTTGGACAAAAGTACTTTACAATCTTTGTTTAAACCCTCCAGCAACTTTGAAGATGGTGAAAGACCCACTAGGGAGGTTAGCAGTGTAGTTATGACTACGGGGGGCTATATATCACCCGCAGTTGAGGGTAAAATGCCGGAAGCTATAGTGCCGGACATAATAGGTAACTAAAATTAAAATGAGAATTGAATTTACTTTACTTTCAAGATGGTTTTAATTTACTATTGTCCCTTAAATTTTTTTCAGATAAGCTCTTGGGCTTAGACGCTCCACCGCCCCCTCCGCCACCTCCACCTCCTCCACAACCTAGACCTGCTTCACGTTCAGCCATTACCACCTCTGGGCCAAATGAAACCTCTACAACATTGTTGGATAAAGATGCTCCGGAACGTGACGTTGTGACCTCAACTAGTAAAGAAACTAAAAAAGTTTTGGCTCGTAGTCTTGAACCCCAGCCAGTGTCTCGAGGAAAATTAGAAACACTTCATGGACTACCAAATAAGAAAAATAAACTGTTTAATCCTTCTACAGGCAAGAATTTCCCGCACGATTCTCATCTACAACCAATGGGTAATTTCAATAAAAAATCCTTTATGATGCATCAAAGTGCTACAAATATGCAAACTCCTCAAACCAACTATGCCAATATGTTGTTGAAAAAGGCTAAAAAACAAAAGGTACCCATTATACCAGGACAACCGCTCAATGAAAAAGCCAATAAACCGTTGGCGGAAAAAATGGGTAAAATGGATGCGGCCGACAAGGCGCACAGAAAATATATGAAAATGTTACAAAAAATGGCTAAACAAGGAAAAATACCGCCTGAATTGTTGAGCAATATAATGGGACCAGATAAAAAATCTAAAATGATTAATCCTGCCATAGTGGCCAGTATGCCACCAGGTCCCGAGAAATTGCAGCTGGAGAAGTTATTGCGTAAACAGGCTAAACAAAGGCAAAAAATGCAAAAACAACAAATGATGTTGGACTTGCAGAAACAATCGAAGAAACCTTTGCAACATCCGCCACCATTAGTGCCCATATTTCCACCACGCATGGCGGAACCCTTAAGTAAGCCATTAAATAAACCTTTGCAAGTGGATTTGGATGAACAAAAGCTTAAAATGGAACCTAAGGATGTGGCAAATATTTCACCCGCTAAGCCTGTCTTTACGCCCAATCTTGTTAGTCCTGCATCAGCATCAGCAGCTTCTAATCCCCCAATAATGCCTTTGTCAGAAAACATATTAACAAAAGCCCATAAAACGCCCACTATAACCGAAACTCCCCCCTTGGAAATAATGGATAATAGCAATAAACCTTTATTATCAGGTGATGGCAAAGAACATAAGCTTAACAACGAGCCTGATCGCTCAAAATTGAACATATTCAAAAAGATTTCTAAACAAAAAACTCCCAAGTCGAACTCACCCACACCTATGCGTGTGCCTGGTCTCAATGAAACACCCATAATAAATTTACCTTCTGGTACCACAATAACACCAGCACCTGGACCAACACCTAATCCTACAAATTTAACGCCCATCTCAAATACAACG
This sequence comes from Phormia regina, assembly GCA_001735545.1. Lineage (NCBI taxonomy): Eukaryota > Metazoa > Arthropoda > Insecta > Diptera > Calliphoridae > Phormia > Phormia regina. The sequence goes on from MINK01188102.1 coordinate 3,109, forward strand.
CCTGTGGGAAGAAATTTGTTTCCACCTTTAAACGACAATGCTGCCAGTAATGGTAATAGTAATAATATTATCAATGTGGAGGACATAAAAGATAAACCTCCAATGGCAGTTGCCTTAAATCCCTCACAACAACCTACCGATTTATCTATGCTAAATCGTGTCTTTGGAGAAAAACCTCCCGAGGTAGAATTAGTTAATAAACCCAAGAAGCGTGGACGCAAACCAGGCAGCAAAAACTCCCCTAAAATACCGGGAGTATTTCCCAATAATCTTTTAAAGAAAAATAGTAAAAAAATGAAATTAAACAATAGCAATTTGTTTAACCCTCAAATGCCGCAACCACAATTGCCGCCTGATTTTGGTGGGGCACCCGGTATGGGTAATTTATCATTTGATAATGTGGCTCAATTGTTTGGCAATCACATGAATTCACTGGAATGGGCTCAAAACAAACATTTGCAACAGCAAATGATGATAATGGCTGGGGCCAAAGAACGCAAGGAACATAAGAAAAAAACGAAAATGCTTAAGCAACAAGATATTTTACAAGCAGACAATAATAATATGGCTAATTTAAATAAAATGACAAACGCTCCTTTGGGTGTGCCGACAAATGAAGAGGTCCAATCGATTAACAAGAAACTTATGCGTATGGATACTATACTGAAAGCTGCACCCAATACATCTTCATCAGACTTGACAGTTGATACTAGTTTGATAACGGGTAAAAAGTTACCATCCCCTTCCATGTTTCCCACATCTACTTCGCCTTTAAAGTCCCCGGGTAATTCGAAACGTTTAATGGCAGGTGCTGAGGCTATGACTTCAAGCTTAGTACAACCATTTATGTTGCCTCAACGACCAGCATTTCCTAATTTACCCACGAACATGTTGTCAATGTTACAATTTCCTTTTCCTCCACGTCCTGGCTTAATACCCACCCCTGGACTTTTTCCCACCCCCGGTTTGGGAGCTTTTCCTAATAATCCCAAAAATCCTTTGTTGCCTGGACTATTTCCCTTTCCTAATCTGAAGCAGCCAACAATGGGTGATAGTGGCATAAATCAAGGTAAGTTTAAAAGTGTAATATAATACAAATTAAATAAATAAATTAAATAAGGAATAAAAATAAGTAGAAGAAAAAATACTCAAAATAAAAAAATAAAAATGAACAAAATTAATTAAAAAAATAAATAAAAAAAAAAATAAGTGAAAAAAAAATAATTAAAAATAATGAGAAATAAATAAACATAATTATAAATAAATAAAAAGTTAATATAAATTAATAATTTATTAAAAGTTATGTTTTTCTTTATATTCCTTTCTTTTATAAGAATCTGAAGATTTAACTACTGATAAAAAGAAATCTGAAACGAATATGCAATCAACTGAACGTAGTTATTGTAATGTAGCTCCATTGGTACCCGATTTTCTTACAAAACTTAATGATGCCAATATTAATACGGGCAGCAGCAGCAGTAGTAGCAACAAACTCTCCCATGAGCCGCCAAATGCCCATGAACCAGATTTACCTAAAACTCCTAAACCACGTAATTCACATTCGAATACTTTGTCTCAAGATAATTTACTCAAGAAAATGGTTGATGCTCATACGCCTGAAAGCACAACGGGTAGTATGAGTGGCAAATCAATACCCTTAACACCGGGCGGCATGTCACTCAATACCTTTGAGCAGCTAATGAAAAAGAATGATAGTCCCATCGATTTAATGGCACTCAATAAACATAATAAAGCTTTAACGGGTTCACAGGAGTCTGGTTTGGACTTTTCAATGAATAAAAAATCTAATCATAATACAGGTGGTGGTATGACAGGAGTAATGAGTGGTATAAGTGTCAAAACCCCTATTACTTTAAATAATGAACCCATTGAAGTTTCCGATGACTCGGATGAAACTAATCAACCTCCACCGCCGCCTATAACAACAGCAAAAAGTCAACCAACTTCAAACTCAAATGTACACAGTTTATCCAGTCAACAGTCTCATAATCTGCCACACCATACTAGCTTTAATATGGATGATATGTTTGTGGCCAATACAAATACTTCACACATACTAAATAAATCATTGGAAAGTGATTTGTCTACTAAAGAACTTAAAAAACTTAAGAAACAAGTGAAAAAATCTTCCTCTAGTATTACGGCCTCTCTAATCAATGCGGATAAGACGGATAGTTTAACAGCTGTTTCGGGATCATCAACAACAACAGCGACTGGTGTAGGAAAATTAGCAGGTGGTGCCGATTTAATACCTTTAACTTCTACGGGTATGGCTTATTCATCGAAAAATATTCCCTTTAACAGTTTGACCGCCAATGCTAATCCCTCATTTAGTGTGCATAAATCTGAGTTTAATTCTTCCACAGCAGCCTCTTCAGCCGCCACTACCCCCTCTTCAACTTCAGTTTTTGATAATTTAACCATAACCGCCGCCATTCCAGCTTCATCAGGTAATCCTTCTTCTAGCACGGACTTTGATTTGCAAAAGAAACGCAAAGAACACAAAAAACTCAAAAAGCTTAAAGAACTCAAGGAGGGTAAAATCAAAAAGAAAAAGGATAAAAAAGATAAGAATAAAGAAAAAGTTAAGAAATATTTGCTAAATCAAACACAAACATCACCCACAAAGGAAAAGGAACCTTCAAACACAATCATAGATTTAATACCTAATGCTCCTACCACTGTAGCTCCTGTAACAATACCGCACACTAGCACATCTTCTGTAGATAAAGATAAAATCAAAGATAAAGATCTTATAAAAAAGCTAAAAAAAGAAAAGAAAAAAGAAAAACAACGTACGGTCTTAGAAGATCTTACACCACATCATAATACAAGTGTTATGCAGCCACTAACAACTGCTACAACTAGCAAAGACCATACAGTAGTAGCAGGTAACTCAACAACTATGCTATCCGTGGAAACGGAACAACCGAATAAAAAACAAAAGCTGTCACCAGCTTTAACTATTAACACAAATGATCATAAAGAAATATCAGCCTCTACAAGTTCTAATGCAACAACACCAGCACCACCTTCAGCTTCTATAGTACCAAAATTAACATTAAAATTGGGATCTACACATTCACCTACACCACCACGAGACGATGTCCATAAAACTAGTTCATCATCAGTTGCAGCTATTAACGCTTCATCTACACAGCCGCCACCACCACCACCACCTGTAGCTTCTAGCAATTTAACGCCTCCACGAGAACCAACAAGAGAACCTTCACCAGAATTGGCACGTATATCACCTTTAGTGACAAGACCACCCAAGCATAAATTAAATACAAGTAAGTTTTTTTTTTTTTTAATTCTTATAAATAATTTTAGATTTTAATTAATACCTTTAATTTGTTTATAAAGTGAGATTTTAGATATTCATACAAAAAATATTTTTATGTATTTAATTACTTCTTCAATATTCATACGAAATAATAATATTAATAATAATAATAATACATTTTTTTCAAAATTTTCTTTTAGGTGGTGAACTTGCAGCAAGTTCTTCTACTGCATCCACTAGTATTTCTGCATCAAATACTAGTTCTTTGGATATTGGTGACAGCGGTAAAACTGGCACATCATCTAATCCCAACATGATAGTACCACCTCCAAGTCCTTGGCTTTCTGGTGGCACCATATCTGCTAGTTCAGTGTTGTTGCCACATCAACTTTTACAAACAACCAAACAACATGATATGAGCAACACACCAGCAAGTACTTCACACAATACCGACAACAATTCTAAAACATCCAATTCCGATAGACAAAGTCCATTAACGTTAATAACGGAAACAAGTCGCCCTTCATCCTATATTGTAAGAAACATTACATTCGTTCATTTAAATTAAAAGGATTTTTTTTATAATTTTCTTTTACTCTTTTTCTTCTCTCTGATGAAGGATGCTGAGGGTAATAGGGTTTGGATATGTCCCGCCTGTGGTAAAGTAGATGATGGTTCCCCTATGATTGGTTGTGATGGTTGTGATGCCTGGTATCATTGGTAAGGATTATAGTAGTTTTTTTTAGTAAATTTGAATTTATTAACAACAAAATCTAATTTAAAGGGTTTGTGTGGGCATCTTTGTGGCTCCCAAAGACAATGAAGACTGGTTTTGTCGTGTGTGCATCACACGCAAAAAGGGCCTACATGGTTCCGATAAAAAACGTAAACGTAATAAGAAAAAATAAGAATATTTGTATTCAAAAAGAATTATATACCGAAATAAAATTTAGTTTTTAAGATGTTTGTAAACTTGTTTTGAAAATATTTAACAAGCAGAAAACGTTAATATACCATGTAGTATATAAAAAAAATAATAATTTGTATTATAATAAAAATAAAATAAAAAAAAGTTGATGATTAAAGAGTATATGTAAAGATTTTAAGTTTATTAAAAAAATAAGTATTTCCCTTAATAAATAAATGTTGCAACAGTATAATGCAATTGATAAAAATAATAAAACTTAAGAAATCGCTAAACTTAAAAAATTAAAAACACAAAAAAAGACCAAATTTGAGTAAGAAAAGAAGAAAGTAACATAAATGCATGTACGCCATATTAAAAACATAGAAATTTGAGTATATAATTTTAACATCTCATCTCTTGTGAAGACTACCCGTAAAAACGTTTAATTTAGACCTTAAATTGCTGTTGGCAATACTAACACTATTTTAAACCAATTAAAACTTAGCAGCACCTTTCCGAATTTTTTGTTATAAGATTAAAAGCCGGCGCCATTATATTTGTTCGGCGTAGGGATCTATCTGACAGCTATATTAAAGTATTTTGTTTGACTGCTATTTTTGTTTTTGTAACATAAACAAATAAAAAAATAACAATTTAGAAAGATTTATACTAAAATGCTTAAAGTAGCTCAACCTACTACAAATGCCTTTTACAACTTAAAATGTGGTGAAATATTTTGCATTCCTCCAGCCGTTTACAATGTTACTTGCTGTTTGTGTGCCAGTAAAATGCATTTGGATCAATTTCCTAGTCACTTTCAAATGCAACATCTTACACTCGCCGAGGAGAGTATCAATTTAAAAGAGTTGGAACTTAAGCGTAGAGCTAAGTTAGCTAAAGATGCTAATTTAATAGATAATATGACCATCAAAGAGGAAGATCCAGAAGATGATCCTATTAAACAAGAAGAGATGGAAATGAAGGAAACACTGAGAGATGAAGTGGAGGAGGATAATTGTTTGCAGCAATTGTTAAAAGATTCAGAAAAGACTCATCGTGGGCAAGAGAATATGGAGAAAGGACAAGATTTTACTACACAGGAACCTGAAGTTGTGGAAGATAATAATGAAATTAAGGAATTAGAGGAAAGAAAACCGCAAACTAGGAATACTAGAAGCTCTAAGAAAAATCATAATAGTAAAAAGAAAGTGAAGGGAGATGATAAAAAGCCAGAGATAGAGGAATTGGAAGAAGAAGTTAAAAACAAAGACATTGAAATGGAGGAAAAACTAAGTGATGAGTTGAAAGAAGAATTTGATGATGATGATGAGGATATGGATAAAGACTGGTCTATGGAGGATAAAATAACAGATACAGAGGTAATTCTAAGGTATTTAAGATATTTTTAAACTTGATAAGTTTTGCTTTTAGTCTGAACCCGATGGGAAGAATATTGCTACTGAAGAGTTACCCTTCCCTTGTCTTATCTGTAAGCGTTCCTATCGTTCTAAGCGCAGTTTACAAAAACATAATTATGGTGTTCACAATCCAAATAAACCACCAAGAAAACCTAAAAAATCAAAACTACCCAAAGCCGAACATAAATGCGATCAATGCAACGAAACTTTTCGCTCAGCCCGAGATTTACGTGGACATAAATGGAAGCATACCGGTATAATTTGTGATATATGTGGAAAATCCTTTACACAAACAGGCAATATGATACGACACAAAATACGACATACAGGAATTAAAGCGCACAAATGCAAAGAATGTGATAAGGATTTCTTTACCGAAAAAGAACTAAAAGCCCATATGATTTGCCACACAGGACGTATGCCGATAATTTGCGAAATATGTGGTAAACGATGTAGGGATCGTGGTGTGTTGACAGCTCATATGCGTCGTCATACCGGCGAAAGACCAGCTAAATGTGATGTTTGTGGTAAAAGTTTCTTTTCATTTCATGATCTCAATGTACATGCGGTTACACACAGTACTGAGAGACCCTTTAAGTGTGATATCTGTGGTTCAACATTCCAACGTAAAAAATCTTTACGTATACATAAACTTATACATTCAAAGGATCGTAAACATGTTTGTAAAATATGTGGCAAAGGTTTTGCTCAATCTGGAGGTCTTAATTCACATATGCGTACACATGATGCAGCTTTAGAGAAGACAAGAACAATGACAACAAATGATACAATTCAAGCAATTCTTGTGGAAAGCACAAGTTCAAATAATACGGAACATAATAGTAAGAAAGCATGCAATAATATCGAGGTTAGTATACCACTACCACCAGATAATAGTACAAGTAGTATATTGGGACAGTATATGAATTAAATTTATAACTTAATTTATATTAGAAAATGTAATTTTAGTTGGTCTTTTTATGTACACATATATTTTATGTACATATGTTTAAATATATTAAAAAAAATTTATAATATTTATTAATTAAATTTAGATGATAATTTAAAAATAAAAAATCACAAGAAATATGAAAACAAAGGAATATACTATAATTAATGAAATGACATACTAAACAAATCAATTTATTATAGAGAAACACATTAAAAAATGTTGTTTATAAAGTTCCTTTTAATTTTCAGCAAATGCACATTTTAAAAAAATATATATTACTTACAAAAAGATTAAATTAAGATCACCAACCACTTAAATTTCAAATCATTTAAAAAAAAAATTGTTCACGTTTTTGAGCTTTCATGAATAAATAGTCTGTGTAAAAAATTTGTTCACATTTCTGAGCCGTTCGCGCTTTCGAGTTGTCACGTTTTTGCGAGTGCACTGTACTTTAAATTGTGATTAAATTAATGTATTAAGTTCTGTCTGCTTTCTCTTAGTTTACGAGTTATTATAAATAATAAATTATATTAATAACGTTTAGAAGTAAATTTAAATATCATTCTAATGATATATAATATATATACATATTCATTAAATCGTTCAAAGGAAAAAGTCCCCAAAAATTTAAAAAATGTTGATATACCGAAATTTACGATTATTTTTATTTGCAAAAAAGTTTATTCATATATTTATTTTATAAAAACAGTTTAACAAAAATTACATTAAATATGTAATATATAAATATGCAGTTTTGAAATTTCATATTTATTTGGAAAAATTTTGAAAATTTTCTTATTTAAAATTTTTAATAACCGGATTTCAGATCTAAACTTACAAGAGAGTAATATTTTATTTCTGAGCAAATGAAGATTTGGACTTAATAAGAATATTAAAATATTTATGTATTTACATTTTGTTAAATGTGGTTAAAACTTTACATTTAGCATATAATTTTTGGGAATTTAGCAGAAGACATGGAAAATTTTCTGGCAACATTGCATCAAATTTTGTCTGTCGTACTGCCGACGTTTTGTTTTGTGTGAACAAGAAAAAAGCTAGTGTGGACGTTATGTTGCACCGGTTTTATGTCATCGCCGATTATTTTTACAAAAGCCGTCGTTAAAATCGTTCGGCGCAGGTCTCTGTATTATGTGCAATTTTTTGTTATTATTTTTTACATAAACAAACGAAAAATAATTAATTGTATATTAAAGAAATTTTTACGAAAATGCTTAAAGTAGCTCAACCTACTACAAATGCATTTCATAATTTTAAATGTGGTGAAATATTTTGTATTTCTCCTGCCGTTTATAATGTGACTTGTTGTTTGTGTGCCACCAAAATGCATTTGGACCAGTTTCCCAGTCACTTTCAAATGCAGCATCTTACTCTCGCTGAAGAGAGTATCAATTTTGAAGAACTGGAACTAAAGCGTAGAGCTAAATTAGCTAAAGATGCTAATTTAATAGATAATATGACCATCAAAGAAGAAGATCCGGAAGATGATCCCATTAAACAAGAAGAGATGGAAGTGAACGAGACGGTGGAGGGTGATGATGAGGATGATAAAAGTTTGCAGCAATTGTTAAGAGATTCAGAAAAGGCCCGTTGTAAGCAAGATGAAGGGAAGGATGATTTATCACAGCATGAAGCAGAAGTTGAAGATATTAATATAGGAGATAAATTGGAGGTAGAAATAGTGATAAGAAAACCTCATACTAGGAATACCAGAAATTCTAGGAAAAAGGAAAGTAGTAAAAAAAAGGTGCAGGAGGATGTTAAAACGCCAGAGGTAGAGGAATTGAAGAAATTGAAAAGTAATAAAGAAATTGAAATGGAAACTAAACAGGAAGGAGATGAATTGAAAGAAGATTTTGATCATGATGATGTCGATATGGATAAGGACTGGTCTATGGAGGATAAAATCTCAGATACAGAGGTAATTATATATAATTAAAAGTGAAATTTTATTTAAATGGATAAGTTTTGTTTTTATAGTCTGAAAGCGATGACAAGAACAGTGCTACAGATGAATTACCATTCCCCTGTCTAACCTGCAAGCGTTCTTATCGTTCTAAGCATAGTTTACAAAAACACAATTACAGTGTCCACAATCCCAATAAACCGCCTAAAAAACCCAAAGAACCGAAGGCAGAACATAAATGCGATCAATGCAATGAAACGTTTCGCTCAGCCCGTGATTTACGTGGACATAAATGGAAGCATACCGGTATATTTTGTGATATATGTGGTAAACCCTTTACACAAACGGGCAATATGATGCGACACAAAATACGTCATACAGGTATTAAGGCACACAAATGCAAGGAATGTGACAAGGAATTCTTTACCGATAAAGAACTAAAATCTCATATGATTTGTCATACTGGACGCATGCCAGTTATCTGTGAAATATGTGGGAAAAGATGTAGGGATCGTGGTGTATTAACAGCTCACATGCGTCGACATACCGGCGAAAGACCAGCTAAATGTGATGTTTGTGGTAAAAGTTTCTTTTCATTTCATGATCTTAATGTTCATGCGGTTACACACAGTAGTGAGAGGCCCTTTAAGTGTGATATATGCGGTTCAACATTCCAACGTAAAAAAGCTTTGCGTGTACATAAACTTATACATTCAAAGGATCGTAAACATGTTTGTAAAATATGTGGCAAAGGTTTTGCTCAATCGGGAGGTCTCAACTCACATATGCGTACACATGATGCAGCTTTAGAGAAGATAACAACAACGGCAACAAATGATATAGTTGAAGCAACAATTGGACCAATGTTGCTGGAAAGCACAAGTTCACATACAGAATGCCATAGTAAGACAGCAAGCAATAATTCCGAGGTTAGTATACCACCACCACCTCCAGAGAATAGTAGTATGTTGGGACAGTATATGAATTAAAAATGTTTACTATATAGTGCAGTAATTTTAGTATGTTTTGTTTTTTTATGTATATTTATAATAAGATTTTTACCTTAAATTATTGATAAATAATAATAATAATAATAATAATAATAATAATAATAATAATAATAATAATAATAAAAGTAGTTTTAGAAAAATATAGCGAATGTAAATATAAATTTGTAATATGATGAACAAATATTCAACTGCAACAGTAAAGACGCAATAAAAAAAAAGAAACACTCTAAGCTCTCTACATTTGTAACTTATGTAAAATATATAGTGTAATGGCCGGGTATACCACACTATTACTATAATGTATTTTATAAATTAATTTTTTGTAAAGTACTTTTCAATAAATAATTAAAAATATTTCAGTTATAATAATTCAATAATAATAAAAATACAACAGACATAAATAAAAGAATAATTATAAAGAAAACAACAAAGCAATCTTTGTATCAACACCTGCACTTTCAAATTACCCTCTCGCGATCTCCTATATTATTGTTGTTATCCTTTTGCTGTTGTTTTCTGCTTAAAAACTTCCTAAAAGTTGCATTAAATAATTAATAACATTTTATTTTACATTTTTTTTAAATTCATTTTTTTAATTTAAGGTTTAATGAATAAATTTAAATGCCATTGGATGCATTTGATCATGTTTCTAAAACTCTTACAGAATAAATTACGATTTATATAGAATCGAATAAAGTTTCTATTACTCAATTATCCTAAAATCTACAATGAAATGCCGTTTGAAAATATTTTTAGCCTAATTAATTATTATAAATGACCATAAGGAGCCGAACTATTCGTTTTAAAATAAAAAATACCAGGTAGTTGTTCAATATCTGTAGGATCCCCTACTTTCACTGACGTCGACACCTCGGTACAACCATTCCTTTCCATAATATTCTCATTACTGTGACACTTATAAATGGGAGCAAATGAATAACCTCTTATAGCTTCAGCATACAAAGTAATACTTCTTAAATGCGAGCATAAATATTTATTACAGCCGGGTTGATGCCGACCCCAGTTGGGAAAGAAAGAAGCTGTACCAATAGATTGCAAAAAACCACGACCTTTGCGATTATCTCTAGTTTTACCATCAGTTTGTATAGTTTTCACATATTGGGCATCTGAGCTAGCTAGGCGCTCAGCAGGTTTGTCATAATTCTGAAAGGTAGAAGCCGGATCTAAACCTACTATATAAAAAAGTTTACCACGTTTAACAGATTTGCCACAAAAGCCGGCCACATGAGCACCTAAACTATGCCCAATAAGCACCAACGAAGCAAAATTCAATGAAAATTTCTCATTTAAAAAATCTACAAATTCAGCAACATCATTACCCACCTTGGGTACATTTCTAACAGCCGGAAAATAAAGTATACTACTGGCATCTCTTTCCCAATCTACTGATATTATATTATAAACATCTTGGGATAAATAAGACTCACGTAAGGGACCATTAAGTGTAGTCTTGTAAGAACCCAACCATCCATGTATAAGAATTCTATATAAAATAAAAAGACATACATATTTAATATAAACATATACATATGTAAATGTTTTTATCTTGAAATATTTACTTGGTTTCTTGAGAGTTATTAAAATTCGATAGTTTAATTGAATCCTCATTGTTGATTAGTAGTTCTTGAGCAGTTTCTGGATTGTTTTTGGTATACAAAAAAAATCTGGTATTTCTGTTGTTAAGTGGGTGACATAAATAATTTCTTGCTAGTAAAGAATTTGTTCAAGCAAAATAAAAATGCATATGTAAAGTATAAAATATATTTACCGGCAAATAAAATCCAGCAGCATAGGAAAACAAATGTCTTCATGTTAAAAGGCATAAAGAAAGACTAACATTGGAGTTCTAACAAGTTTTACAATTTATATAAAACGGCTTTATTTCTCCACTAAAGTATAAAAAAACCTAAAGATTAATTTAATTGAAAAGTTTCATAAATAATGGGTAAATTATCTTTTGTATTAAAAACAAAAAATGTATTGTATACTCATATTCCCACTTCGTTTAACTCTATATTTGCATAGCTTATCAAGAGTTTGGTTGCATTGATTAACTTTTTGTACCAGTTGTTTTTTGGCTTTGAGCCAATTTTTATTTTATAGCAAAACCTATGATCCATCAGAATTAAAAAGTGATAAAATTGTAATAAATAAATAGTTGAGTAAATAAACAAACAAACAAAGAATTAAATACATAAGTAAATAAGATCTTGGTTGGATGTTTTCTCTACATTTCAGTGGCACTTTTTTAAAACTTTTAAACGGTGGTAAATATTTGATATCGCCAAATATGGGATAGCGAAGAGTACCGGGTTATGCTCGTAAGGAAATAAATAACGTGTGGACCAAAATATATAATGATACAAAAAAGTTGAATAGTTATCGTTATTCATTTAAAAAATAATTGGACAG
>MINK01188103.1:306-25405 GCA_001735545.1 Phormia regina
TTAAAACACCAGTCCTATCACCAGATTTAAACGTTATTGAGAATCTGTGGAGTTTACTAGAGAAAAACATCAAAAATCACCAAATTATTAATCACGAGGACTTAAAAATGCCTCTTCGGATATAATGGGAAAAAATATCAACGGTATACACAAAAAACGTGTAAGTTCTATGCAATCTAGACTAAAAGATGTTTTAAAGCAAAAAGGTTACCCAACCAAATATTAGTTATTTTTTAAATTTCAAAAAAACATGTAAACTAATACGTAAACGAAATAAGCTTGAGAGTGTGCTTTAGTTATAATTATTCTTTTTATGTAATTCTTATTTTAAAAAGATGAATTACTTTTACGTTTTTGTCATTTATTAATAAAAAACAATTTATATTTAACTATTTGGTGTTTTTTTTTTTTTTTTTTTTTTTTTTTATTTCATACAAAATAAATATTTTTAACAGTTATGTTATTAAATTGGTAAACACACGTAAATAAGCTTCCTTCCAATGACACAATGTTAAAATCATAGCTTTTTCAGTTCTTTTTTTGCTGGGATTATCTTAAGTATTTAATACTTGTAGTGCCCTCTATTGTTAAAAAACTTAACTATTTTTTTTATTAATCGTAACATTTTATGAATTTATTATTTTACTAATTTATTCGCATTCTTTTGATTCTCTAAAATAACTTAATTTAAACACTTATGTCTCATTAATTCTATAATCTACCTTTAGCATTTTAATTAGAATCAATTTGTCGGTGATTTTCAAATATTTTCAAACAAATTTTTATTACTCTTTCTTATGTCTTTAATAACTTTATTAAAATTATTACAAAATTTTTAATATTCCTATAACACACCTAAAAACATAAATTTTTACAAAATCTATAAAAAAAATGTTAAAATCTTTGAAAGTCCATTTATACCGGCACACAAACACACACTCACACGTAGACAATATAATCTAAAGACAGCCTGTCTATACACTAACAATCTACTCGTTAAAATAGAAAGAATTCATGATTTGTACTAATTTTAATTAGAACATTTAAAAAGAAATCAAATTTTTCATTTTTAAAAGAAAGAAACAATCAAATCAAATCTACAAGAAGAGAAAAAATATTGAAATAAAAGAAACGTCAATCGCTATTTAAAAATTCAAATCATGTCATAAACTTTTGTTATATTTTTCAGTAGTTAAAATCTAAAATAAAATCAAATGAAAAAATAACCATTTATCAGTTGAATAAAATAAAAAAAAAAATAAAAAATTATGCCAGGCACATAATTTAGAAAATATAAAATTTAAAACTAATAATAGTGGTGTGAAATGAAAAATTAACGATTTTTTAATGGTCAAGTATTTATGGGATATTGATAAAGAAAATATTGTTGTCGAAGAGATAGATGTTTAATAAGAATATAAATATTGTTTTGTTTTTAATTTCCAACGCAATAATTTCTATTATTTTATTGAGGGTTTAATATTAGAAAATTATTCCTTTAAATATTATGGAAAGGAAATATTTACCTTTTTTATCACGTCTTAAGGTGTAATAATAGGGACAAATAATTTGAAATCAATTTGTTTATAAATTACATATAATTTTCATTGCATTAGACTTTATTACTCTTGTAACTTTTTATATAATGAGTTGAACGAAATGGTGTTGTAGAGCTGGAAACTAAATACATATAGAGGTTGGTGCAAGCCAGACATAGATCAGCCAGAATTGTTCATAATGAACGCATATTTTTGCAGCAGCGCATATTGGGGCTTAAAGGGGTCGCTTAATTCAGGGAGTATTTTAAACATCACGTTTTGTTTTTATATATTAATTATGTATGAAAATGCACAATTAAAATTATAAGATTTCTTTTAGCAGAAAGGTTATCTCCTCATCCATACATAACTTAATTTTGGGAAAGAAAAAAAAAAATTCATTTATGGGTGTTAAAAGTCTATTCCGGAATTACATTTGTATCGGGGCCAGGTGAAATAATAAGACGATCATAATAAATTTAATAGTCATCGTAAAAATCATATGTACCACATTTCATCAAATTATCTTCCAAATTCCGACGAATACACATTATTATATCGACACGGACAGTGATTCTGAGTCGAACAGTACAGGGTTGAGAGATTATTTCTCTTCTTTTTACAATAGAATTATTGCATTTTTTTAATTCTATATTTTTTTGGAGCAGAATAGTAATGTTCGACCTTCTACAGATTGTGGTGTTTATTATATGACACCACAAATTGAGGTGAAGTGTGTTTTGCTGGTGTCTAATTGTAATCCACTAACTTTGCTTTAGTGCCGCCATATGGTGGCATTAAGATACGATTGCAAATTTATTTATGGTCCTTTAAGCCGGATGTTAGCTTACAACAATATGTAATCGCGTCCTTAATAGAATTTTCCTTCCAACATCTTTATTACTTGGCCGATGGTATCTAGTACACAAACTATGCTTTAGTACCGCATTGATGTTTAAGGGTTAAATAAATCAAAAATAGCTCTTAATGTAGGATAATATTTATGTTTCAATATTTAGTAATTTTGATCTTTATATTGACGATATATGGAAGAATTTATTTTTCGAATTTCATATTCTTTTCTTGAGAGATTTGTCCGCTTTGATTATTAATTATTGCAAGTTTTCCAATAAAAAATCTTGCATCATTGAACTTAAACATTTTCCAATAAAAAATCTTGCATCAGTGATCTCAAACATTTTCCAATAAAAAATCTTGCATCATTGAACTTAAACATTTTCTATATAATTAATGCTTTATTTTAATCACCTATTGCTTGGAGTGAGGGAATGTAAGATCACCGTTTCAAACAAAATATTTCTCTCTTCTGCTACGTTTATATGAAAATAAAAAGATCGCTCGAAAAACTTTTCACATATACAGAATTTAATAATTTGGAAACGGTTGATCTTATTGTTTTGGCTCTTTAGTATTTTTCATTTAATTAATATTAGAGTTCACAGAAAAATATAATTTTTATAATTGCTACCACTACCTATGAACTTGTGGACCATTTTTAAAAACTCTTCCAATTTAGATTTAATAGTTATTCCAGTCACAGTTTGACCATCTCTTTTTAAAATATTCTATATCCTGTGATACTCCTTAATTCCTTTTCACAAGAGCCCAATATTGCTGCACAGCACAGTGGTTTCAAAACGCTTTTTTTGGAAATAATTATGTAACTAAAGAACCTTAAGAGGTATATTAATAAAATTTCACATGGTCAGCGCTGAGGTGTTTTCGAGTTGATTTGGAGGTGTACAGATCCCTAACGGGTCAGGGGGAAGTGGGTGGCCTTCCAAAGTTGCCCTTCTCGGGTATGTAATCACCAAAAATTCATTATTGACATGACAGAAAATAAATTTTATATATAAATAGTCCTATTTTATACTCTTTAATTACTTTTCAATTTGACAATTTGAACACTATCAGTAGTCACATTTTCCAGAAAAACTATTTAATAACACTAGAAACTGTTTTACAACAGATTTGGATTAAATTCACATCAAATCAACATGGTTGTCATTAAAAATATCAATTACATATTTTAAAAAATAATTAAATATTGCTTGAGATAAAAGTTATGTGGTAAATCGTGTGCTATGATTTTTAAAGGTAATCCTTACAACATCTTTGCATTTTGTTTTTATAAATTAAACACAGTTTTTTTAGGTATTGAAGCAACTACATACATTTTTAAATTCTCTTTTGCAATGGTAATCTGATCTCCATATAAAGTAATTGCAATTCATAGAAGACTACGTTTATTGAAGAATATCTAAGGCTAAGTAAATTGTTCCATATACATTTACTTACATTTAAAGAGCTCTAGTGAAAAGGCTCAACTATATAGAATACTTTCACTGCAACTGAAGTAAAATACTTAGATTTATACGGAACGGAGTCAAAATAGTACGTCAAACTTCTGCGTGACGTACTTTAAAGATGAAATATGATCAACATTGAAGTACCAAAGTACGTAAATATGTATTGTCAGTTGACTTATTCCTATTTTAATATTTTTTTTTTTTGATAAATCGGAAACATAATTTAATTGTGTTATATCTTTGTATTTTATTATATAAAATGTTAATAACAAAGTAATGAACGACTGGATTAATGCATTATGCCTTTAATTTTTGCAAGTGTATAGAGAGTTTACTATTTCTGTATCTAAAATCTTTTTTGTAACTTTTACTAGGCATAGAGTTCTGAGGCAGAATACTAAATTCAAATCATTTCTATTCCTATATTACCAATAAAGTAATAATAGCACTATATGCTTGCCCAAGGACTTTTGGTATAAAATAGAGTTTAAAAGTGATAAATAGGTCTTTCATATACATAATCCAATCTAACAAAACTTCTTTTCAAAATTAGCTTCAATTTTGGATTTATGGCCATTTGGTTATAGAATTTATATATGTAGAAGTGTAATAAAAATTCTGCGTATTGGCGATTAAAAGACTTTGTTGGTTAAAGACTATGTCATGGTTTTAGTAAATTTTAAGACAACTGAAAATTATCGCTATTTTGGATACATATCCAAGGAGGCAATGTAGCCAGTGAATAAACTGATTATTTAGCCGAGAAAGTGCAACATTCAATCATCGGGCTTGAACCTTTACATATATCAATAATTGGCGATTTGTTTAACCCTTTAAAGCCTTCATGACGTTTATTACAAACCCATTTATATGTAATATAAAATTTTCCATTTTTATATATGCAAAAACATACACGTACATACATATATTTGTATATGATTGTTGTATTTATGTTAATTTTTTTATTAACATTTTTATTAACCTCCATCTCCGGCTACTTGTATAAAATTTGTCTGACGCATCATTTAACAAAACAAAACATTTATTTCAATTTTATTTATTTAACAAAAAATTGTTTGTAACTAACGCATAAGCTTATGAAAATTGTTTAATTCAATTAAATAATTATGCATGTGCTTCTATTCTACACGCAAGCTTAAAATTCTTTTTATTTTTGTTTCCATTTTTTTTCTTTCAATTTTATGACAACGTGTGTATTTTTGTTTCCACACAAAATAAAATTCTTAAAAAAAATGGTTTGTAATTGAAATAAAAAAAAAAAAAGCTTAAAAAAGCATACGCACACATTAAACTTAAAATAATTACACACACATAGAAAAAAAAGTATTTGAAAAATAAAAATAATCGTAACACCCTTATAATCATCATTATCCTTAATACACACATAGACTAACCCCACGCACATACATGTATACATTGACAATATGCAAAACAGTATCATGAAGTTGCGCTTATCCTTATAATTGTAGTAGTAACATAAGTCGCGTGTAACGAAGGGTGTTAAATAAATGTTGGCTTTTTATTTTTGGGATAAGTGTTTTTTTTTTAGAAAGTGAAGGTGAGGGTGAAGATAAATTTCATAAACATTAAATATTTGATTGTGTGCATAGCTAATATTGTAATTGTGTGTATGTGTGTGAAAAAAAGTATATGTTTTTGTTGATTTTATGTATTAAACAAAAAGACATAATGCAAAATTCATTTTATTTATATTAAATGAAAGATAAATAAATGAAGATAATAAAAATTTAAAAATATATTTAATATGTATTAATGTTTGTTTTTGGAACAGGCGATTGAAATGAAAATTTAACTTCATTTTCGAGATCTGGACCAATTTTCGATGAAGCCTTTTTATGGTTAAAGGATTAGTTTAATATTTAAAGCTGCCAATTTGCGTTAATAAATATACAGGGTCATTGATTTCCTGCTAAATGTATCAATTGTAGGAATTGCAAAAATTATCAATTCGGAAAGTATGAAATATTTCTTAGTTATAACATGGACCATCTATTTTTTGTCATTCCACTTTTTGCATTATGATGTTATCCAAACATTGCGCCTTTAACATAGAGAATAACATTGATATAGCAGATAAAATAGTGTAGTAGTTCCCCCAACCTCGGATTTACTATAATTAGGAAAATATAGGGGTAAATGTAAGGTAATAAATAACAGAATATGCTACATACATACTTATATGCACCAAAATTTGATAAATTAAAAAAAATATGCACTTACAAATCTGTGGAAAATTGCTTTATTTTTTTTTTGTCTGTGGTAGAAGTTGCATATACACCGACCACGTTAGGGTTTCTAGTACTCCGTCTATAATAAGGTTATTACTTTACCATATTTTACTATTACTCGTGAACGAAGTCTACAATTGACAAAGGGATACACCAAAATATGTTATTAGTAGGGTGGTCAATTATTCGACATTAAAGTTGATCGAAAAAAAAAATTGTAGTATTATTTTAATTATTCGTGTGAACTAATAAAATTTTAATTTTCTTCCAACGAATAAAGAATAATGTAAATTATTCGAATAATTATTTACAAATTTAAAAGATGCAAAAACTAGATTTTTTTAAATAAATTTCTGGTAGACGGTTTGAATCAATATCAAGAGAACAAATCAATATACAAAAACTGAGACCATATTCATATTATAGCAAATTATATTATGAAATTAAGTTTCTTTTTAAATAGTTTTTAATAAAGAATTACGATTTTGTTATTTCTTTTTAATAAAACAAATAATCGTACATATTTGTTTTATTAAAAAGAAATAATTTAACAAAAAAGTCGTTGTAAAAAATTATTCGATTAATCGTTAAAAAGTTATCGAATATTTTTTTCTAAATTGAAAAGTTTTGTTCGTTCGAAAATAATTAACAATTTCTTTCTCGAATAATTCTTGTTCGAATGACAACCCTTGTTTTTAAATCATTTTGGACTCAATTTTTGGTATATCATTTTGGACTAATAACATCGAAACACTAGTAAAACTCAGGAATTTTTTGTTCAATTAAGACCATAATTCAAGAAACGTTACTAAAATTTTGTCAAATGTTTAGACGAAATTGTCTTCATTACAAAACCGTATTCCTTTTTGTTCGCTTAATTATTGTAGAAGAAGGGTTTAATTTTTTTATTGAACTAACTGTTATACAGAAAAAAGTTTGCTACCGTATCAAATCAGAGTTTATAGAATGGAATAGATATTTTCTGTGCCTTCATACACTTCATCAGCATTAGTGGCGTCTTATCCATTTCAACGAATACTATGGCCTAAGGTTTCGATTTGCAGGATAATGATCCCAAGTATTCCGCTAGAAGCCTCAAAACGTGCAGAATGAGGTGCCTGTAATAGAGTGGTAGAACCAATCGCCCCATTGAACATCTCTGATATTAAAAATTGCAATTTGCTCAAATCACAATTTTTCTTAGTAAAGAAAATATGACGTTTCAAAAATCAAAAAACGGTTGAATTTTTTCCAAACGTGACCACACTTTATTGCTCATAACTTCTAAAGTATACATTATACAATTCTTATTTTTATTTCATTTAATAGAAAAACAAATTGACTCTAAAAGGACAAGTGAAACATTTATATACTTCGAAAGTTCAAAGGTCAAAATTGATATTATAAAGAAAAAACTTAAAATCTCAAAAAACTGTATTTCAAAATTCTTAAAAAATACATATATTCATACAAATACAAAAAGAAACAAATTTTTTGTATGTAAAATTTAAACTATTAACAAAAATAATTTTGAAATTATTATTTTTTTTTAATGAACACAAAAATTAAATGTTATAAACAAAATTTGATTTCAGTTCATATTTTGTTACATAACTTGTGAACTAAATGAGTGTCCAACATGAAATTTTTCACAAGCATAAAGTACAGTTATATTAATGCTAAATAATTTTTTTAGCATATTAAAAATATCGTTTTAGGAGATATAATGTTTATTTCTTGTAAGTCTTATTTTGACCTTTGAACTTTCGATTTAAATTAATTCACTATATATAATTTTTAAAGTAATGACCTTGAACTACAATAAAATTAACTTTTTATTTTCTATAATTTAGGAGTTATTAATAATTGGGATTTATTTTTGTGCATAACTCCTAAACTAAATAGGAGTTGAAATTTTGTATCCATAGGGAGAAAAGTTGTGACAACCATATAAAGTTTTTTAAGAATTTTAAAAGTTTATGAGATATATTCGTTTTACTTTTTTTATCTCCAACTTTGACCTTTTGATGTTTTGATGAAGGTACTATCTGTGTTTATAATATGCAACAACAACTAAAGATCTACCATGTATATTCAAGAAATTATTAGTAATTAAAGAAAAGGAAGTAGATTCTCTAGAAATCAGAGAGTTGATATTAGCATTTGCCTGGAAACCAGTTGGCAATAAATTTGCTATCATCCACGGTGAAACCAAAAACTCCAATGTAAGTTTCTATGAAGTCAACAATGTTTTCAAGCCCACATTGGTAAAGAAACTTGAAAAGAAATCATGTACTCATCTCTTCTGATCGCCCAGAGGTTATGGCCAATTTGACCACAGGCACTTTTGAATTTGTCGATACCAACAATAGTTTCCTCATCACTCCTTGACCCGATCTTTTTGTGTGCATCTGAAGTAGGAAAGGATCCTACTGGTCGTTATGTTCATCGTGCAAGGTTAAAGAAGATATGTCCAGTGTCGCATTATTCGCCGCAATATTCTAAAGAATTTAGTACATTTCTTATGCCGTCCTCGTCCACCCTTACTCGGCGAAGTAAAGATCAAGGACATCAAGAAGAATTTGTAGAAATACTACTTAATATTTATTCGTTTTTTAAACCGTCATATTTCTTTACCAAAAAGAAACGTGGGTCTGAAATTTCATGGTTAGGGAACACTTGCAATGGTCAATGCATGTAGCGAATTTCATTGAAATCGGAGATATTAAATCCAATTGCTGTCCGTTTGACATGGTATCACTCTATTATTTTTTCCAGGATTTAAAAAAAAAAATATTTTTTGGCAGGACTAGTTCCTTATTTCTGCTTTATAAGTTAAAATATTTGAAGTTATTTAATTTTATATATATACACAGAAAAAATTATTACCGTTTTTTTCAACACAATTGTTTAAATTTTTATCAAAATTTAATAAATATATTTAAGTATAAATAAAATAAAAAACATTTTTGGTACGATTTTATTTCCTATACACATTTTTAATTCATTCAATTATCTACTTGATTGATTTAATTAATTTATTAATTGGGAATTTTTTTTCTGTTTTGTATTTTTTATAGTTTTTAGTAATTGATATAATCATTTTGGTGAGAGGTGCAAAATTGAGCAAGTTTGTAATTAAATGAATTATTTTCATATATTTTTGTTAATAGGACTTTTTTCTACGTACTTTTTAATATTTATGGAATAGTAAATAAAAAATTAAAAATATATAGAAAATTTATAGTGTCCCTATCATTTCCAACGCTGTATACATTTTTAGTTTTAACCTATAATACGCTTGTTAAGAATGAAAACATCATGATGAAGGATAAACAATAAAAAAAATTATTTTATTTGAATTTTAAAATTTAAATAACAGATTTAAAATATTCTAAATAATTTAGAAATACATTTTTCATTTAAATATGAATAGTGTTATATAAAATTTCATATGATTTTTCATCATCTATTAATAAGTAGAATTTAAATGCTCAAAGACAAATTACCAAGTTAAGTCTATGAGTCTTTAAAAAAATCAAAGTTCAAACAAACAAAAGTTCAAAAAGCTTATTAAAAATCTCACAGCTAAAATTTAATGTTTCCAAACATGATCATCTTTAACTACAACATCTAATCTTGTCCAATAAAATGTTACCAATTTGTCTAACAAATTAGTTTTAAATGAATCTGAATGAAACACAAACTACGAATAGAATTGCAAACACGAACAACATATATTCCGTCTAAATAAGTAGTATGTAAGTGTGTATGGATAAATAAATGAATGAATGGATGGATGGATATATTTACTATTTTGAGAAGAATTGAACATGTAAAACAAGAAAATTACCAGATCTTTAACACTTTTAAATAGACAACAGCAAATCACATACAAGGTATTCATACATTTATTTATACACACACATATACATACATACATATTAATACATTTACTTCGAAGATATAATAAGTCTATGGAAATTGATGTTGATCGCGCTTGTTTTAATAATGGACTGTATAAAGCTTTTTTTGTGTACGTAAATACTTATAAATAGGTGTTAAAAGGAATTAATTCATTCATTTAGATTAAATTAAATTGAAGTAAACAGATTCCCTATGATTTACTTAGACATATGAAAATTCAAAAGTACTATCAGAATAACAAAAAAGTACCACAAAATCCCTTATTATGTATTCACATTCATTTAAGACCTCATATCCTTAATTTCATGTTTCTAGGATTATAATTATATATATTATATATATTCAAAAAGTACCATTAAAATAACAGAAAGTGGTACTTTTTTGTTCTCTCTTATGGATTATCATTCATTTAGCACCCCGTGTTCTTAATTTTACTTTTCTATGTTAAATATTACAGAAAATTCAAAAAGTACCATTGAAATAACAACAAAGTACCACAAAGTCACTTCTTATGAATTCTCATTAACTAAAGACCACATATCCCCAATTTTAGAATTAATGAAATTAAAAAAGTACCATTAGAATAACGAAAAAGTACCACAAAGTCCCCCTTTGTAAATTCTTTCCAACATGTTTCATGTTTTTAGGTTAAATATTACAGAAAATGCAAAAAGTACCTATAGAAGAAAAAAGTACCACAAAGTCCATCCTCTTATCTTATCTGTATAGGACTACATTTTCTTAATTTTTCTACGTACTTTAATGTAATTGGTTAATGTAATTGAAAATTCATTATTAAGTTTAAATAAAATGTAATTTTCCGCCTTTACCCCTTTTTTGGTACTTTTTCACCTATCGATGTATTAAAAATTGTATTCCAATAAACTTCTAAATTGTGAAACTATCCCATATATAATATGGAATATGAATATTTCAATAAATATAAAGAAATGTTTTATGAAAGAAGTACTAAAAATTACCAAAAATAGGTACGATTTTTACCCCTTAAGCGTTTGAATTTTTAAAAAGTACCCAATTTGTATTTCTCATTTTTTGATAAGTTATGAATACGATATAAATTTTATCCGTATGTTCATTGGTTTCAAAGATACACATGGTGACAAAAAAGTATCAAAATACAGTTCTTATCCGTTTTCACCCTAAAACAGCCGATTTTAAAAAAAAGTACCAGACACCTGTCCAATTATTTTCTAAATGAATAACGATAGCTATACAACTTTTTTGTATCATTATTAGTTTGCGAGTTATAATGTTACGTTTTTACCCTTATTTTATCCCCTAAACATTCGAATTTTCAAAAATCCCGTCTTAGTGGATCTATATGCCCACAATTTATTTGTCTTACTCAGTTTTATCGTACAAAACATGAGCAAACCAAAAAATATTATTATAAAACCAGTGATCATGCAAATTGGTCAAATATTTGTCAAGTGTGAACATAACTTTAGAACGATCGAAATGTAGTAAATATTATTTTAGTGAAATCTTTAATAAGGTAAATGAAAACAAATAAATTTTTTTAATTATGATTAACAATTTCATTATAATACTTTCCCCTTTCAAACGAACTAATACCTTTAAAAGTCTGCTCATATAAATCTATACATGCGAATGAAAAATACGAGAAACAAACTCTTTCTAATGATCATTCAAATCTTAATTATGGAGACTTAAATAATGTTAATGGTGATGGCAATGATGACAGCTACCAAACAACATCAATGTATATTTCAAATATGAATGATCATTTAAATCCGCTGGAGAAAAGGGAAATCATTTACACACTTCACTCTTTAAGCGCTAATAAACTTAAAGATGTTCGATGATTAATCGTTTTGTAAATGTTTTCTTTTCATAAACATCTTTTTTTTTCTATATTCATAAGATGATTCTGGAGATGATATTCCAAGTGGTGTTTTCATTTTGAAAATTAATTTGATGTAAAAATATTTAATTTTGTTACATTTGTTGTTGTTTGTTAAAGGTGGGTGTGTGAGTGCATGGGGTTAATAAGCTAAAAATTAAAATGTTTCTCTAGATATTTTTTGTATTCCTTAAATGTATGTAAATGTCTGTTTGTATTATGAGTTAATGTTTTCAATTTTTTTTTATAAATATTTATTTGTTTATAGAGAAACATATTTTGGTTGGTGGAATACAGAAAAAAATGTTAAGTGTTTGTTTGAGGGCATAAGGAATTTTGATTAATTTGTTGAGATTTAAATAAAAAAAAATGTTAAAAGAGTTTATAAATCAAAAACATAATGGAGTTTCTTTGCACATTTAAACAGTAAATTTTTGTTCATAAGTATTTGATAAATTTAAATTGTGTTTTAATTAATACCAAGAGATTTTTGAGCTAAAAATAAAATTAAGAATTAAAAAAATAAAAAATATATAAAATAACATAAAAACCAAAGAGTTGTGAGTTTAGAAGGATGAAAAATGCTAAAGAAAATAAATATGTGTGGCCTATTTTTATACCCTACACCACCATAACTGGGGAGTGTATTATGCGTTTGTGCTGATGTTTGTAACACCCAAAAATATTGGTCTAAGAACCACATTAATTTATACCATTCGGTTTAGAATCATTTTCTGAGTCGATTTAACGATGTCCGTCCGTCTCTCCATGTAAACCTTGTAATCAAACTACAGGTCGTAATTTTGGAACAAAAATTAATGGCACACTAGTTTTAATAGTTCAGGGAAGAAGCCTATTGAAATTGGTTACGATCGGTCCATTATTTTACCTAGCCTCCATACAAATGTCCTCCCGGAAAAGGGTTTAACAATCATAAATATCTTAAAGACAGCAAAATTTTAATGAAATTTTGCACATATAAGTTGTGTGCCGATTTTCAGAAAGATCGGTTCATAATTGACCATAGCTCCCCTATAAACACCTTTTCAGAAAATCACTTGTTATGTTAGTTAGTATCAAGTTAATGTGCTACAAAAATAAGTTTTATATAAACATAAATGATACTATAAAATTTTACAAATATCGATCCGTAATTTACCATAGCTCCCATAGAAGGCCATCTTTCGGGAATCAACCAAAAGTGAATAAATTCATACAAATGATAGCATCGACGCAATATTCTATATAATTAATTTTACACTTAATATGAATATCAGTCCATATGGCTCGAAGTCTAATAAAAAAACCCTGCCCTAATTATAATGTACACAATGGTGTAGGGTATCATACGGTCGGCCTTGACCAACTTTACCTTTTTCTCTTGTTTAATATTCGCTGGATATCTATATATATAAAAGAGTAACGCTACTGACTCATTCATCATCCCATAGTTTAAACGTATGAAGCTAGAGAGACGAAATAGATTTTTGGAAATTCGAATTTTTAGGGGATATAACGGGTAAAAACGGATAAAATCGGTAACTCTATAACTCCCAAACTAATAAAGATACACAAAAAGTTCAATAGTTGTCGTTAATCACTTAAAAATTAATCGGACAGGTGCCTGGTACTTTTTTGAAAATTTACCGTTTTAGGGACAAAACTGGTAAAAACTGTATTTCGGTACTTTTTTGTCACCATATATATCTTTGAAACCAATCAACATACAGATAAAATGTATGTCGAATTCATAACTCATCGAAAAATATGAGATACAAATTTGGTACTTTTTAAAATTTCAAACGTTTAAGGGGTAAAAATCGTACCTATTTTTGGTACTTTTTAGTAATTTTTTCATAAAACCTTTTTTAAATTTATTGAAATATTCATATGAGTATTTTAATATGGGATACCACTACAATTTAGAAATTTATTGAAATACAATTTTTGGCACTTCGATGGATGAAAAAAGTACAAAAAAGGGGTAAAGGCAGGAAATTAGATTTTATTCAAACTTAATTACGAATTTTTAATTATATTAAACTTAGAAACATAAGATTAAGTAGGTAAGCAGCTAATATCAAGCAAATTTTATCGTGTAGCTGCAGAAAGATTGGACACTTATGACGTGTTCCGTAAAATCTGGCCTGTGATGGAAGAACAACGAACAATGCAGTTGCTATCAAGAATCCAATAAAGAACTTTATTGGTGTAATTTTAAGTTATTGTCCCTTTGGCGCATACTCCACACTACGATTTTTGTAAGAGTTGCAAAGACGTAGAACCATGGATAATCTTCTATGCCATTGGCCAACGACAAGGTCTATTTGTCTCTCTAGAGTCCTATGTTAGGACCACGAAATGATTCGGACAATCAGATGGTTAGAAAATTGTATTTTAATGCAATATAATGTAAAGTGAGTTATTTGTATCATTTCCCAAATTAAATTAAAAAAAAAAAATAAATAAATTAGATCGAAATTGGTTTAAAAATTTTACCTTGTGGGATATTTTATAAATTTTCCATTTTAGACTTCAGTATAGGACACAATGGAAAAAATTTATAATTTTATTTCCCATCGTGTGCTTAAAAGGCTTCTTCTATAAAACGCAATTTATTTGAAGTTTAAATTCTAAATCTATGTAAAATCTATTTTTCAAATTTGAATAAATAAATGTAATAAAAATAGAATTTTATATGCATTAAATCATAATTTATGACAAACTCCACATTTCATCATATAATTAAAGTAACAATTTGTNNAAACAAGCCACTTGAAAAAGGATCGGTATTTTTTTGTCTGGCTGTTTTTTTTTTATTCTAATTTTTTTAAACAACAATCATAAATTACAACAAAGGAAGTGACAAATGGAACAACCCACAAACAAATAAATAAAATATGAAACTCTTATAAAAAAAACATGGAAATTTAAAACAAAATAAACAGTAGGATGTAACGGAAAATATGACAATAAAAAATAATTAATAGCAAACAAATTGAAAATATGTTGAAAAAAAAAAAAATCTAAAATAAATACAATTTTTTAATAACGATGAAAAAAAAAAAACAAATTTAAATTAATATTAAAAACAGTTTTATTTTAAAAAATATTCATGATATAGAAATGAAACTAAAACATATTTTTAAATAAGCGGGTGTTTAAATGTTTTGAAAAATTTTCTTTAAATTAACAGACAATTATTCATTGACAAAAATAAATTACTATTTCAATATTTCTTTTATATTTCGTTAACATGTTATAAATTAAATGACATTTATTGGTTTTCTAGTTGAAAAACTCACCATAAAAATTGTGAAAATGTCATTTTTAATAACGGCAACTTCGGTTGTAATCAATTCGTTTTCAAAAGGGGAATTTTAATGAAATATTTGTTTTTACAGATGACCATCGAAAATATTTTTAAGTAGAGGGTGGATTTTAGGAAAAATATATAAAATATAAAACAGAGCATGAGAAAAAGAAATTACATTTGAAAAAAAATTGCAACAATTTGAAATTTTAAAAATATCTATTTTGATTAAGTGAACGATAATGCTAATCTATCTTAAAGGAAATGTTGCACAGTGGTTTCAAAATGAATTTTTATTAATTTTGTAACATTTGAACCGTTGGTTATATCTAAATTATATTTAATTTGGTGTAGTATTTCCTAGCCTTAAAAAATATTTGAAAAGGAGAAGAGAAGTTATAGTCGGTAAAGCCCGACCATATTATAACCTACGCCATTGCCTAAGTGTATCAAAATTCTGGAAGGAGCCAATTATGGACCTATACTTGTATTAAGTGGAAAGTGAAAAATACTATTATGGAATATTATATCGATACTAAGATTCACATGTATTTATGCACTTTTTGGTGATTCCAGAAATTGGGTCATATATGGGGAGCTATTGTCAATTATGAACCGATCTTCATGAAATTTCAAACTGTCATTTATATTTATATAAATGTTATATTTGCCGAATATTATATTAATATTAACATTTTTAAGTGATTTATGCAAAGTGATTTTCGATAGAGGGGTTATATGGGAGCTATGGTTAATTATGAACCGATCTTCAACAAATTTGGTGCACAGATTTATGCTTACATAAAACTTATTTATGTAAAATTCCATAAAGTTTTTCCCATTTTTAAGGTAATTTTGAGTGTTAAAACTTTATTCCGGCTAGGTGTAATAATAGGCCGATCATGACCAAAATCAACAGGCTTTGTCCTTGCGACCTGTACATTGCGCACAAGCTTTACATGGACAGCCAGCCAACTGGACAGACCGACATGGTTAAAGCGACTCAAAATGTGATCCTGAGTCGAACGGTATACTTTAAAGAGTATATATATTATATTTTTAAAGATTTTTCACCTAATATATCTCAGGACTTATTCCCAAAAAATTAAAGAAATCGAGGCAAAAAATCAAAAATTAAAAATTCAAGTATAAATATCTTTTTAACTATTAGAGATAAATTAAAACTTATTTTTTCTTTATCTTTCCAAATATAAAAATATTAAAAATCGGACAAATTGGACACCCCGTAGATTATCTTGAGTTATCACAGAATTACTACAAGATGATTTTTATAAAAGTTTAAGTCCCTTTCTGCAACTTTCCCATACACTTAAATTGAATCCGAAGAGTAGCTTTTGAGTTACAGATTTATTACTAAAAAGATTGCGTTTGACTCCACTGCCGTTGTTAGGGGCGGTCGATCTGAAAATACTTTTTAGGTGTTTGCCCTATTTATGGAGCTATATAATTAAAATAATTTTAAATCGATCCCAGTTTTGCTATTTGAGAACTTAACAAAAATATTGAGAATAGATTTTCGAAATGAATAAAGTTTGGCTAGGGATTGTGGGCAAAACTTTTTCTAAAGCTATTCAAGATTTATTATAAACACATTTGTCTTAAGATATCTTTTAAAAAAAAAAAAAAAAAAAAAAAAAAAATAGATTCAAATGGGGTAAACATTTATTTCGAACTGAATATCTCTTAAAGTAAAAGAGATAATCTACACATGTATTAGTATATTTGGTAGAGTTTTAAAAGGACTGTTCATATATAAAATTTCATTTCTGTCGTTTCATAAATTAATTTTTGGTAACTTCTCAAAAAGAAAAAAATCATACCCGAAATGGCTAAATTTGGAAAGCCACCTACTATCCTCCTGACCCACTAGAAAACTATACTTCTCCAAATCGATTCGAACTTGTGATATTTTATACAGATTTATTCAAAGGTTCAAAAGTTACAGAATTATTTCCCAAAAAAACATTTTAGAAACATTGTAATGCGTATAACTACTTAATACATATCTATTTTAAAATGAAAAACTAATGATTATATATAAAAAAAAATCAAAAAACATTAACAGGATGCAATATTGAACAACTAACGCGTGTCAATGGCAAATAGACAAAAATGAAAAATCATAAAAATCCTTAAAAACTACAAAAACAAATAATACAAAAATTGACAAATATATATATTCACATCAATATTCCTCTCTAGTTTATAGTTTTAAATGTACATGAACTAATAAATAAAAGACAAAAGTGAAAACCATAAGAGGTCACCAACCAGTACTAACAATTTTTCAATTTTATAGAAAAAGGACCCTCAGGATAATAATATGATTTAATGAAAGGGGGTGTCGATCATCAACCAAAAATATAACAATACAACAATGATGCCAGTGACAATATGTGGCTGGCTATAGCACGTTGACAAAACTGACTGACCTCAGGTCATTTTTTTTTTTTTTTCTTTAAAGTGTAGGGAGGGAGTTGAACTAAAGGGGGATGTGTGCATTTATGTGTAGGTTAAATTGTGAAAATTTGAAATATAACACTCATTCATATATAGACAGGCAGACATAGATTTTTATTACGGCTTCATAAAAATGTCTCATTTTTATTTCTTCGAGAATTTGACACATGGCCTTTGTTAAGCTGCAGTTTAAAATAGTTTTTCATTTTTCCAATGAAAAATTAATGTTTTTATAGAAATTTTATGTTTAAAAATATTTAGTATACATAATACAAATACACAAATAAGGATATCAACTACTATATAACATAGATATATGTATGTGTTTAAGGATTCAAGTGTGTTGTGATATTGTTGGTGTATTAGATGGTAAATTTTATTGATTACTTCAATGGATAGATATTTTTATTTTAAAAACAGGGGATTTTATGAAATTTGATATTTTATCTTTTGTATTTTTTATTATTGTTTGCATTAAATGACCCAATAACCATTTACTACTCACACACATACACACACGCTAACATAAATACTTACTTATACAATGATGCAGGACCAGTTAGTAGTTGGTTAGATGGTTTTGAATTGCTGTTGCCACATTTTGTATTTATATTATAAATACAATAATGTTTATAGTTTAGTATATATTTTTCAATAAATAAAGGATTTATAAAGAAAATAGTAGCTACAGGCATTCAATTTCAAGTAGTTTTAGTTAAATATAGCTTATAGACACGTGCTATCCAAGTTATGGTTTCTTTTTTCTTATTTCCTTAAAAATAAATAATATTGACATATTGAACTCAATTTATATTCAAGTAATTAAATATTGAAATTGAATCTTATAAATGATTTTATTTTAAATTTTTATTTATATTTTGTTTAACATTTTTAGCAAAACATCATAAAATATTTAATTAATTTATACAACTGTATTCATATTTTTTCCATCATCAATTTATTTTTAAAGCATCACCTTTAGTAAAATGAAAATTAAATTTAAAACTCACAAAACAATAATTTTCAAATGAAAAACGAAAAACTAAAGAAATTCTTTGTAATAGGAAATAAATTTATTCGGTTAACCATTAATCCCCCTGTCATGATCCACAAAGACATGTCATTATGCACGCGCCAAACATTTTGATTTAACAACCAAAAACATCATCAATTCATGAAATGAACAAACAAGTTGTTATTTTAAAGAAATTAGAATAAAAATTCTAAAGAAATAAAAAATGAAAATCTAAAATATACACAAGATACTTATAAGCAGCCATAAATAAATATTAAAATAAAAAAAGACAATTTGAAAAAAATGCATATTAGGGTAGGTGGGGTATATAATTCATTAAAGTAAAATTTTAACTTACCAAACCTCCCCCCTGCCTCTTTTACATAACCATAGATGTTTATTCATAAATTTTTAATTGCCATTTCGTTACAAATGTCTGTGCGCATAGGAGTTTATAAAAAGAAGCCAACAACCACTTGAGTATTGTAATTTATAATGAAATCTAACAAAATGACAACCTTAAACTAGAATTTATAATATTCATTTATATTGATACATTAATAATTTTGTATATGTGTATGATACCCATGGTTACCATATATAGTAACTTTACAATATTGGATTTACTAATAAATAGAATGAAATAATACAGGATTATAAAATAAAAAAGTCTGTAGTTCGGGGTTTCTGAGACAATTCGGATACACAATATTGCCTTTAGTCCCCGCTATAAATCGTGATTTGTAAAATTAGGTAAGTAATTAAGTATCCAATACATTGAAGCGTAACTCTAAAATTACTCACACGATTTTATTAAAAAATTCTAATAAATATTGTTGTTATAATATACTTTAATAAGGAGTGCAATCGAAAAAATCTTAACACACATTTTGCCTCATAACTTTTTTCCGAAGCAATATTTAAACTTTTTTTGATCTAGTTATCTTTGAAAAATGTATTAGTTACTATTTTCAATGACAACCATGTTGATTTGTTGTGAGTTTGAACAAATTGAGCAACGAAAATAATGCACTTGTGCTAATAGATTATTAAACAATTTGAAATAAATATAAATTGACCAAAGAATTAAATGTCTGCTGTCAAACAGTTTCCAATGTTATTAAATAGTATCAGAAGTATTCGGTCATTGATATGAAACAAGGTTCGGGGAGAAAAAAGGTCCACATGATATTTTGAAGGACAAATACATCTGGTGGAAAATCAACCCGGTTCGCTTACTAAGCGGAGTTGAAAATATATAAAGCAAAGCAAAAGAAAAATTTAGAAGCCAATAATAGGTCAAGGAAATTAAATGCACGAGGATATGTCAAGATAAGTTTAGCACAAAAAAGCTGTTGCAAAGATTTATGCAGTTACTTCAAAAGTAGCAAGTTATTTGTTATAATGGGCTTTAGAAAAATTGAAAAAAAAGAAAAATTGACTTCAATTATGAAATTGCTTATGTTTATTAATATTTAATTGATTTTGCTCCAACCATTAAAATGATAATATTAATAACTACAATGATTGATTTCATTATTACTATTTTTTCTTAAATAGACTTAATAAGTTGAAACTTTTTTAAAATTTGTCTAAATTAATTTTATTTCTATATTTTTATAGGCAAAACTTCAAATTTTTTTTACATTTTTTAAAGAACTGTCAATTTATTTAAAAAATAATTTTAAACCCACTAGAAAGTTAATTATATTGATAAATAATATAATTAAATCCAAATACAACGTAAGTTAATAACTTTATTAAAAATTAATTTTAAGTATTTTTTCCGTGTAGATACCGAAAAAATACTTAAAAGAATGTTTGCAAAAATTTGTTTTCCTTTCATAAGAGAGCACTATGGGTCTACATATTTTTGGTCTCTTCTGACATCATGTTACTACCTAAGAACACTTTAGAGTGGTATCACCAAGAGAGGTAAATTTTTTAAATTATCTGGAGCTTAGTCCTGTGAAGAGATGTTAATCTTTTGTGAAAAGAGAATTGAAGAAAACCGAAATATTGAATATTTTAAAATTAGATGGGCAGACTGTTCCAAAAGAGTGGCTGAAACAATTATCAAATCTTAAATGAAAGGGTTGAGAAAAAAGTCTAAAGGTTCATAAGTAGGTGTTAAAAGAATAAAAATTATATATTTCTATGATCAGTATTATATAATCAATTAAATTTAAAAACAAGTTATTAAATTTTATATATATTAAGATCGCACTCCTTAGGTTAAAAGTAATGCAGATGTAAATGCTATTAAAAAAATAATAATAATACATTTTTATACAAAATTGCGACAACAATATAATTTACATATTCCAGGGATTATAAAATGTATACATTTATCCATTTTGCAGTACAATTAGGTCTTTATAAGTACAGCAGTACTCTAGTCAATAATTTTGGAACAATTTTAAAAAATTTGCTCTCCTAATATCACAGAGTTACAGAATGATACAAAATTTCTTGATTTTAGTGAGATATGACTTTTTTTTTTTCACAAAAAATTTAACCCTATGATTATGCAATAAAAAGATAATTTTAAACACTATAAAATTTAATTTTTCTTGAAAATTGACTTAATAAAAAACTAAATAAATTTTAAAAGTATTAAAAAGTAAGTTAAGAATGACTTTTACATGACATTTTATAATTAAATAAAGATAAATCAGACAAGTCGTTTTCAGACAATATATAATGCAACCTGATAACTTTAAAAATCACGATTTAAATCGAATCATACAGCTAATATAAACTTTTCTTTTAAATTTTGAATTATGCAGAAATATGAAAAAATCCTAAATTCCAGAAAAAAGGATATATTTTCAGTCTGGACCAAAACTTTGAGAGACGAAGTTAGAAACAGCGGTACCATATCTTTTCTCCATATATAAGGGGCCATTAATTTTTATACTTAATTGGATTTTAAATGATTTTTGACTCATCTATATTTTACTGCAATAAAAATTTTGATAAAATTCGTGTAAAAATCAATTTTTTAGTTTCGGAAAGAAAAAAAATATGATGAATAGTAACCATACTCAAATTTTATTGTTGTCTGTAAAATATATTTTGGTTATACGTAGCATCAAAGTATGAATGAATCAGAATAAAACCATTGTTGATCTGCAACCATATTTTTGTTGTATATGTACTTACCTCATGTATACTGCAATAATATGATTGAACAGCTATAAAAATACTTTTAGTTTGACGAAACAATTGTAAAAATAAATAAATAAATAAATAAATAAATAAATAAATAAATAAATAAATAAATAAATATTTTTTCTTTTTTTTTACATAGAATTTTAACAACAATAATGTGGTTCTCATTTAAGTGTATGCTTGACATATTGTGATTATGAACTGTGAACATATGTATAATTACTACTACAACTCTGCATTTAAAATAAAATGTATTCAACAATAACGATGTTTGATATTATTGCGAAGAAAATAATATTGTTGAAACAACCATGTTGTGAAATATTTTTTTCTGCGTACATACGTTCCGAATGTACTTACATAAAAAAGCTCGCCTTGTGATTTTTATAAGTCCTTTGAAACAGATAGATATAAAAAATTTTAAAGCAGGTTGCAGTTTTCTATACAAGACTGCTTAAGATTATGTTATATAGATCCTGTTCAAATACCGGAATAATTATTATGACTCATACTCTACTTTAAATAGCTGACAGATGATGATAATAATTTAAATTTTGACAATGAAATTGAATTGAGTCCCAGAAATTTTGTGCTTATGTTCGTATAGTCCCACGGATGTTTCATTCTGGGTCTAGAAAGTGCAAAAACATATGATCATCATTTGTACTTCAACAATATTTAAATAAATGTGAATTTCTTAAAAAATTTCTAGCTATTTTAGTAATTTTCACTGAATAGTTACTGTGTTATGGCATCTCTTTAAACCAATAAGATGTGATATGTATGTAGGATATTTCTAAAACCAAATGCAGATGTATATACATATATTTTTGAATTATACATAAATATTAAGAAAATGATATAATAATTTATTACATTGAAACCAAATATAACAAATAAACGCCTATTTTATGCACACTTATATTATTAAACATAAATACACACATTTTCGGGACAGACAAATTAAACATTTCAATATTGATATTCACATATATAGTTAGACAATAATACATACATATCTATGAATGTGTGTATTTATGCATACAAATAATTCATTCATTCATTAAAGTCATCTTGTATGGATGGTAAGTAAAAATGAATTCCTCCCTCTCTATAGACATACATACATATATATGTACGTAAAATTATCATCTGTTCAATATACAAATCATTTTCTATATAATAATTTTATACTCAAAAAAGGTCAGCAGCAACTTAAGGTTAATTGTAGGCATTAGTTGAAAATCGACCTTTGTACCTGTATACACAATACATACATATTAATGTTACAATTGTATTAAAATTTTATCTATTCATTTATTATTTGCACATTCATTTTATTTGCATTTATGTACTTTCTGCTATTTAAAAGAAAAAAAAAGATCCTCATAATTTATGTGGTAATTATTTGCATTTCTTGTATTTTAAATAATATCCCCTAAAATTTGATTTATTTTTAGTGCTTTTATGTGTAATGGTAAATATCTATTAAATATGTATGTATATTTATCTTTGGACATTTATCGTTATAATTATATATACAATGTATTCTGCTTCAAGTATTTTCAAATATTTTGTTAATCATTAATTCATTTGAATAGAAAATTCTCTATTTATCGGCATTCATTCATTCATTTATTATGTGATAATTTATGGATGGCATTATTATGGCTTCAATTTCGGTTATGCCACATTAAAATTTTAGAATATTGAATTTTTAATCATTCATTTATTTTCTAATGTTTAAAATAAGATTTATGAGAGAAAGGTGTGGCTGGTGAAGAGAAGGAAAAAAACTAATTTAGTGCAAACAATTTTATAAAGGAAGTAGACTGGAAGAAAATTGTATGAATGTAAAATTTTAGAGAAATTATCAACGAAAAGTTTGTGATTGATTTTGTGGGGAAAAATGCGTGGGTTGTATGATATGACAAATTTATCGTTTGTAAAGGAAAGTTTCAAATTTTAAAAGATAAATTTTAAATTAGAAATACAAATGATTGCATTCGATTTATTTGTTATAAGATTTATAATAGAGTTTGCCACACACTTCATTTTCATATTGAAATAAGCCTGTTTTTTATGAGGGATATAGCAAGAAGTGATTCGTAAAATATGATGTATCTTAATTTTACATACAGATGTACTGTGCGAAATTCTGGAACAAACACGAGTAGATAATATATTTTCTTTTTAATTTTTGTAATTTTATATTGCAAAATATCAACCTATAATACCGCTTCTAGAGCATGATTGGGTTTCTGTGTCTGACTTGGCGAATGGGGATGTTAGGCGGAGTAAGGCACTCTTAGACGAGTGTCTTCTTTCTAGGTGGAGGACCAGATGGACGAACAGTGACAAAGGTAGGGTGACGTATGAATTCATACGTGACGCGTTCTACCAACGTCCAATTTTCGTTTCCTGAGTCTGTGTCTTTGTACTAGAGCGACATCTTCTTAAGTCCTTTCTCATAAAGGTTGTGTTAGGACTCCGACTTGTGTTGAGACCTTAGACGTTCATGTACTGATATGCATTTTTATGGATGACATTAGAATTTAATAGGATGAATAGCTCAATACTCTGATTTTAGTAGACATTAGAAGGAACGGACGACTTTTTAGTTGTGTTAAATAAGAAGAAGGAGACATATTTAGTAGATGTTCTACTACAAGTCTGTAGTCGCGTCGCTCTCTTTCGCGTTTGTCTTCGGTTGGCTCCATTTCACCCTGTGTCTGTCCCCGTTTCGTATCGTCATAGGAACCTTTCGAGGTTCAGATCTGATCGTGGTTTCTTTCTCCGTCTTCCTGTTTCCAGGTTGTTCCCCGTTCGTCAATAACCCTCTTCTTGCTGACTGTTCCTGTCTCGACCATTCGATGCCTACTTACTCGTCCTGGGCCGTTGTTTCTTCGAAAACCACTCTAGTCCGTTGAAGGTTTTCACTAAGGTTGTTGTTCGTTTGTCATTTCCTCGTCACACTATGTACGCCAATGAATCGCCTTAGCGAATTGTTGATTGTTTGGTACTATAGATATGGTTTGTCCTTTATCTGATGTGTGTTTTCC
The DNA here is from genome assembly GCA_001735545.1 of Phormia regina. Classification (NCBI taxonomy): domain Eukaryota; kingdom Metazoa; phylum Arthropoda; class Insecta; order Diptera; family Calliphoridae; genus Phormia; species Phormia regina. The sequence goes on from MINK01188103.1 coordinate 25,302, forward strand.
GTGTCCACCATCCAACTTTTGAGTCACTGTAGTACATTTTCTAGATCTGACCAGACTAAATTCTGTACCACGTTCAAGCCCCTGAGACTTCGGTCCAGCCAATT
>MINK01188105.1:0-23347 GCA_001735545.1 Phormia regina
CTATAAGAATTATTACAATTATGAACTTAAGCCTGAATAAAATTAAAAAAAAAAAAAAAGATTTATTAATTCATAATAAAGTTCAAAAAATATTCATCATTTACATAAATTATAGGGAACGTAATAATTATAAGCAATAAAAAATTTGACTTTAATTTTTATTTTTAAATTTTTAGTTTTTGGTTAGAAATTATAAGGATTATTTTTATATCCTTCACCACAGGTGTAAAGGTTATATATAATTTTGTCATTCCATTTGTAATTTCTAAAATATTTATCTAAGATCACAAAAAGTATATATTATTCTGGATCCTTATTGATTGGGGAATCGATTTAAATATGTCTGTATGAAATCATGTCTGTTGAATATATGAAATTGTAGAAAATATTCCTTAGAAAAACGGTAATAAAAATCGGTTGATAAATATCTGTCGGCTTTTCTAGGATCCTAATCAAATAACGGTAATAAAAATCGGTTAATAAATAACTGTCGGCTTTTCTAGGTTCCTAGAGATTTCGTTTTTGCACTTAAAATTCAAATTCGTTCTTTAATTTCTTTCTGGAAAAAATGGGTCTATTAGTATACGAGATATTGGCCAAAACACACATTTTTGAACTTTTTGAAGTTCCTATATAAGCTGCGGGGTTTGCTTAATAATAATAAATACACATTAAAACATTTTTATTAAGCATTGTTGTAGTTTTTTTGTATAGTTAGCAACAGCAGTAATATAATGATTAACAGTTTGCTCTTATTGTTGCTTGTATACATTTCATTTTCATTATTTTATTTTTTATACCAGTGCTATGCGATTAAAATATTCTAATTGCACATTAAAGGGTTTAAGGCTGATATTCCCTTTTCCTCCCTTTCTTCTATAAACTCAGAATTGCAGCAAATAAGATTTTTCAAAATTTAAAAATTAAAAATATTTAACAACTCCTTTTAAAATGTATAAATATAAAGCATTAACAGGTGTTACTACTCTACCAACATTTACTATCCAAAGTAGTTCCACACAATCGAATATGATATCATTTTCTTGTCGAAAAAAGAGTCAACGTTCGGGAAAAAACCTGCCTCGGTTTTAATAATTTTAAGATGAAACTTTTTAGTGCTTTTTTGAAGTGTCGAATTAGTGTTATTTAAAAGTGTAAAAGTGTAATGTAGAAAAGTGTCGAAATGAACGCTTTTTTATAATAAAAATACCTTAAGTGGAAAAAAAATATAGAATAATATATGATCAATATACTAGAACTAAAAAAACTTAACTTAATTTTATAAACATCAATAACACTATAACTTTATAATAAAATATTAAAAAATTGCTGATATTTAAATAAATTATTTTCTAATTTAATATATTTTTGTGCGTCACTATAAAAAAAAGTTACATCGCACCAAAGAATACTAAGAAGAGAAAGCTTATCAATTTTGTACAACAACAACATTTCTCTCTTCTCACATACAAGTTCTATGTGAATTCAACACACTTGTCAGAGAGAGTAACAACACAAATGAAAACTAATTAATTCTTTAATATTTAAGAAAAATTACACACGGGACACATTTTCATTATTTTTTCACGCTCGTTTATTAAATGTTCACTCCCGTTACACGAATATTTTCCATAAACTGAAATTAAAATAAGTTATTTTCTAATTTAATATATTTTTGTGCGTCACTATAAAAAAAAGTTATATCGCACCAAAGAATACTAAGAAGAGAAAGCTTATCAATTTTGTACAACAACAACATTTCTCTCATTTCACATACAAGTTCTATGTGAATTCAACACACTTGTCTGTGAGAGTAACAACACAAATGAAAACTAATTAAGTCTTTAATATTTAAGAAAAATTACACACGGGCCACATTTTCATTATTTTTTCACGCTCATTTATTAATTTTTCACTACCGTTACACGAATATTTTCCATAAACTGAAAATTTTTGTTTATTTTATTTTGTGACATTTCTTTTTTGTATGTTGAAATTTAAATTGAATAAACAAAGTTGCTACTTTTGGTATTAAAAATAATACAGAATTTAAAAAAAAAAATTAAATTATTTTCATATTACTATTTGTGAATGTAATCCGCATCAAACGAGGAAAATCTGCTAATATAATTGTTATAAATTACATTTAATAATTTATTAATACTCTTTTGTGCAACTATGTATGATTATGATGTGTGGTGAAAATGGTTTCAGCACTAATACATATAAATGAAATTTAACTAACACAATCTTAAAGTCAGGTTTTTTTGACAACAGAGTTAGGTTTTTTTTAACAAGCTTTCCATGCATTGTATTCTTTGTATAAAACCATAAAAAGTGTATTTTTGATAACTTTGAGCGTGTGTCAAACGGTAGCAAAGTTCTGTGAAAATTAAAGAATTGTTTATTATGAACAGTTTTTATAATTATCTTGTTCCAAATTCTTTAAACTAAAATGCACAAACTGTTAGAAAATTCAATAAATTTTTATAAATAAACATTAAATTGCACAAACGATTTTGAAATATTTTATATTTTATTTATTTTATGATTGTCAAAATTTACTGTTCATTTGTCGATAATTATATGTAGCCATGTGGGCAAATGAAATTGTATTCACTTCATAAATGTCAAAAACTTACTTTCCTACATAATTTACTACAATTTTTTGGCGCACACTTTTTGTATGCCATTATTTTATATTTTCACTTTTTTGTTTTGAAATAATTAACAAATGACCCTGAAATCTGATTACTGATCTTTCAAATTTTGAATTCAGTTTAAGGAAAACAAATTATTTCTGGCCAAAACTAATTTGTTTCAAAATAATTTAACTATAATTAACAGTTTTTTTTTCTTAATTTTTGCAAATTCACAAACAATTTATAAAAACCTTTAAAGTAAAGAAACAATTTAAACCAAATAAAAAGGGGAACAAAAAGCAGCAGTTAAAAGACAAACAAAATAAATTCAGTAGCAGAAACTGAAATTAAAAAAATCATGACTTAAAAGAACTACAATTTAGATAAATGGTCAAAAAAACAATGAGTAAGAAATAATAAAAAACAAACAAAAAACTACAAACTAAATTGAACTAAGAATTACAATTAAATCAGTGAAATATGAAATATTGCAATATAAAACAAAAATTAAAAAATATTTAAATATTTAAGAAAAATTTCAGATTCACGAAAAATGCTGGTTAAAAATAAAATAAATTCAACTAAAACAATCAAAACTCCCTTATCGCTTTGTAGCTGAAACGCTCAAATTGTATTTCCTCTTAAAATAAATCTACAAAACTATACAAAAAGCATTTCAATTGTGTATATTTCTTAATGTTATTTCTCATTTATTTTATAGTTTCTTGTTATTGTTCTTGATTTTAGTTTTTTTTCTGTTTCTTCATTTATATTTTTATTCACTACAAAAAATAATTTGCAATTTTGCGTGTTTTAAATTGTAAAAAAAAAAACATACATATAAAAACAATAACAAGATGTATTTTATAAAAATAACAACAACAAAGACTACAGCATACAATTTAAGTTGCAGTTGTTTGTATTAATAACAGCAACAACTAAAAAAAAACAACAATAGTGTAATAACAAGTATTTAACTACAACAATAATAACAAAAAATACAAAACAAAACAAGTGGTTGGCATTGAGTTACGGGAAAAAATCATACATACACACACTCATAGACTTTTAATAAACTGAGAGAACTACAAAAAAAAATATCAACAATCAAAATAAAATAAAAGAAAAACATAGAGTTGTATTTAGTGGTGAAGGTAAATAGAGTATGTGAAAGAGATGAAGAGGAGTCAGTCATCAATCAAAATAAAACGAAAAGAATTCATTTCAAAATATTTAACAAAAAAAGCCAGTCAAGATCAAATAAACAATTTCAATAAAATATTTAAAAAGAAATTAATGGGAAACCTTTAATTTCTACAAATATTTAATATAAATATCTATGTAAAGATCAATTGAAACAACTATTCAGTAAATTTTAAAAATACTTTCAAAATAAAATAATTAATTTTTATTTGTTTTTAAATTAAAACTGAATTGAAATTGTCAGAAGTTTTGAAACTTTACACTACACAACCGGAGACTCTACGTGAACGAAACAAAAATAGATTAATTTTTGAAAGGTCAGTCCGATTTCTCAGTATTAAAGATTATAAAATCATGTTTATATTTGTAGGATATCTAACACATTATCAAGCGACAAGAGACAACAGAGATCAAAATAAAGAATCGAACTTAAAGGCAGAGTGTAATAGCCAGGTATGATAGCATTTAATAATTAACTCCATCCTAACCTAGCTTTCTTGTTAACTTCCACTGAATTTAGCTTTATTTTTAATCGAGGTCAAGAAACTCCAAATATTTAAACAAAATTTCTTTTTTATTTGTAAATTATTTACATATTACCTATTTCCAGCATTTTTTTCCTAACAGAGTGTATACGTTTTTCTTTAATATAAATTTCCTATTTCCTCAGATCATAATATAAATATTTATGTTACAATATTTATTTACACAACTGTTTCAAGAGCACTTAAAAAATAGCATCTTCACAAGGTTTGTTTTTTAATATTTTTTTTACAAAAAGCCCTTGGTCTTCACACAAACATACACATACTACATACATCTTTTTTGAGTTGTACATTTATTGCTTTTTATCTTGCAAGTTGTAACCACAATTAAGGGTTTTTCTAGGAGAGTTACAACAGATATAAAGGCTCACGTGACTCTTTGTTTCGAAGATATTTTCAGAAAAGAAACAGACATTGTTATACATATATGTATATACATATGTATGTATATGTTTCATGGTAAATTTTTCTATATCTAAAAAATAAAACAATTAAACGAATTGTTAATTAACAGCTGTTTTTTTTTTTTTTAATTTTCAAAATACAAGATCAAGTGAATGTTAGTTGAATACAGACTTAATGTCAAGATTTCACAAAGAGAGAAAAATTATTGCCTGACTATGAATCATTAGTTTTTTATATATTATGGGATTTTTTGCGATATTTAGTTTAAGCAAAATAAAAATAAAAAATAATTTCAAGGGTTTTACTTATTAAAGAAAAAATTTAAGCTTGAAAAATTATATTTTACATTGACCCTTTAGAAGCTGGGAATATATTATTTGATGGCTATGCTTTGTTTTTTTTTTTATTTTTTCTTTGGCATTGTCTTTATTAAAGATTTCTCTACTTCTTTGACTTTAAATTAAAAATTAATTAAATTAAAGTTTTTAAATATTTTTGTAAACAAGATAAGTAAAAAAAAAGTTGAATTCTTGAGTATAAAAAAAACTACAGTTGAGCCGTTTTAAGTAGCTGTATACAAGCTGCAAACAATCTTTTTTCTCTTGTTAATTAAGTAGAAAATATGAAATAACACGAAAATTTAGATAAGAAATAATATTTTGTTACAACAATTTAAATGTTCTAGAGACATTCACTCTCCCGCTTCTGTAGAACTTTGTACTTTGTAGCTGCTGTTGTTGTACAAGTTACAAAGATAATTTTTTGTTTTAGTAAATAAAACATTTTTTTTTATAAAAACAAAACAATTTATCTTAATTTAATGTTTTTTTTTTTTCCTTTTTAATTTATAAAAAAAAGTGCTCTAACGGTTAAAGAAAATAATAATTTTTTATCTGTTATTGTATCAAGCAATCATAACTAGTAGAAGGAAAGAATATTTCTTTTTTAGAAATGAAAAATAAAACAAACTGATAATAAGTATAAAGAATGTGTTCTTATCTAGAAATATACCCTTAAGTCTATGAACTTTAGTTTACATCCATAAAAATTATAAAAAGAGAGATTTATCTCGAAATGCAACATTGAAAAATATAGATTTTTATTAAAATACGATTTTTGTGTCAATTTCAAGAACAATTTGAAAGAAACTGTGTTTGAGAATTTTGTTGGTTCCACACAAGAGCTGGTATATTCAGGCAATTTCTAAGAAAATAATTAATACTTTCTATAGGATAAATAAAATCAATTTAGAAAAATTAAAATAAAATTATTAAAGGTATAGGCAAGATTTATACAATAATATTTGGAATATTATAAAAGTCTGAAAAGGAAAATCTTCCATCTCGTTTCGTTCACTTTTACCAGAACTTTCAGATTTAAATTGAAACAATTTTTATCAAATGATTCTGGAAAAAATAGGTAGTTGTTCTAAAGAAAAAATTGCTATATAAATAACTAAAATACGAGAATTTCATTATCTGTAGAAAAGAAGTTAAAATTCCTCCATACAAGTGCTATGAGCATTTCCTATTTTCGAAGTATGAAGAATGAATAACAAAGATTTTTTACTTTGGAGTAAATATTTTCCAGGAAATTTTGTTCCTTACGGAATACTAACCTGTAGAGATTTGCCTCCCCTTTTATGCGATTATTTATATTTACTTTATATGCGAGCAATATTTTTCCTTAAACCAACGGTTCTCATATGGCGGTCCGTGACCCAAAAGAGCTCCGTAAGAACATTTCTGGGGATCGCGAAGATCTGTTGAAAAATATTCTTTAACGCGAAATTTTTTAATAAAAATATTATACAGAACGTTTAAATAAAAATTGCAATTAAAGCTTGAATTGATTTAAATAACCTTGGACGGAAATATAATTTTTGAAACCAAAAATGTAGTAACAATCAAATATCGAAAAAACGCATTCAAATACATTATTGTGATCTTTATGGAATCTGCATTCTTTAGGTTTTATGTTCGACTATAAAATTCACTAAAGGTCCAAAGATTTTAATTGAAAATTGTAACAACATATTAGGGATTCCAAAACTGCATTCCGTTTTTAGATTCGTACTTTGGGGTTTTAGAAAATATAGACTTTCATAAAGTGCTTAAAATACGAGAGGATATGTGTACCTCGACATCTTGGTTTATTGGAATTATTAACTATTTTAAATTCATCTCTGTGAAGACTGTAAAGAAGATTTTAATTTAGGAAAAAATAGTTGACATTTTTGTTTTTGGTAAAAAAAACCTAAAGAGATCGTACTCAAATTTTATTTATTCAATATATAATTTTGTTCTTGGGCCGAAAATATATGAAAATATCTGTACTAAGAACTTGCAAAATTGAGGTACTTAAAATTTCAAAAGCTAATAATTCGAATGCAAGAATATACACAAATATTTAAAACCTAATGAGAAGTCTAAATTTAGCATGTAATTCTAAATTTCATATTTCAAATGTAACCTTAGCTCCGCCACTGATGGGCTCTGTTGGATGCCCTTTCCAAACTTAACATTGTACACACCTATATCAAATTTTAATGTTAATTTTTAATTATTTTTTTTTCTTTACATAACATTTTATCTTATTTTTAAATTTGTAGTGGGTCGCGATACCACTGCAATGCAAAAAAGGGGTCGCGAAGCAAGATCTTGTGAGAACCCCTGTCTTAAACTATCTATCTTCAAAATTTAGTATAAAAACTGAGACTTAGGTATGAATTAAATATAAAACTTTTTCGTTCCACTTAATGTATAAATCGTTAAAATTAATAATAAAATATTTAAAGAAAATATTTAAACAAAATACCATTTCCACCAATTAAGGGTTTGGAAGTTAATTAAAAAGATACAAATCCTTCCAAATACATCTCAATTACACTTGAAGAATGATAAGGATAAGTAGGAAGATTATTATTTTTATTCTGAGGTCCACAGAATGGCACTGTATATATTCATTTCTATATGCATATGTATATAGATCATTATTTTAGTATCAAAATTCTTTTTAATACCATAGTAAATTTAATGCTTTCGTTAAAGATTTATTTTAATAAGAAAAAAAAAAACTCACCTTTTGCAGCACTCATTAAATCCTTAACTTCCTTAATAATTCTCTTAATCTGATGACTAGTATGATCCAATTCCTTTTCATGACGATTTAAATTATCACGAAACTCTGGACTATCCACTATACATTCCTCAAATTCAAGCGGCTCCAAACCGCGACGGGCATCTTTGACGCCGCCGCCCATCTTTTTGCCAAAACCGCCGCCGCCTCCTCCGCTACTATATGTATTACTGCTCGAACGGCCAACCAAACGATGAGATTTCGATTTACTTTTTAAACCTTTCTTTAAATTTTGTCCAGCAGCCCCCGTTGCTGTATTATTGATATTAAGAGGTGAAGATGCCGATTTCGTAAGCTTATGACCGCCGCCGTTCGATGAAGTTAAGTTGGAGTTTTTATTATTTAAATAATTTAAATTATTATTATTGTTGTTGTTGTTATTATTATTGGCAGACTTTTGATTATTCTTCATAATTTTTAGAGGTTGTTGGGAAGATATTTTGTGGCGGTTTTAGAAGATTAATTAAAGAAAAATAGAGACAGAGTAAGAGAGGAGAAGAAATATGTATATTAGATGAATAAAAAATGGCAAGTTGGTTGGTTTGGATCTGTTTTTAAGTAGTTTTATTATTTTGTGGTGATTGAGTGTAAATAAAGGAAAATTTGTAATAATTGAAACGCAAAGTAAAACAAAAGAATAATTAAAAACAAAAAATAAAAGAAAAATTAGGAAAAAATGTTTGTTGTTGCAATATTTCGTTGATACAATTTAACTCATTTTGTATGGGAAAAGCATAGATTTTAATAAAATTTAAGTTTATAGGTGGAGATTTTATTATTGTTATTTTTAATTTTTATTTCAGTAATTTTTTTCAGAAATTTTTGCAGTTAACTTATTTTTTTTTTAATTTTTATGGTAATTTCTTCTTATTTTATTATCTTGTATTTATTTACTTTATATATTAGTCTTTTTCTTTTGTTTTGTTGTTATGATTGCTGAACATGTTTTTGTTGTTGCTAAGTTCCATTTGAAATTCCATTGCAATTTGAAATTCAACAAATAGTAATAAATTAAGGGTATTTTATGTAAACTTTTTTATTTGTTATATTTTTGATCTATTGGCGTTTTAATTATTGTTGTTGTTTTTATTTTAATTGTGGTTTTCCTTTATTACTGTTATTGTAGTTTTTTTTTTTTTTTGCTGTTTTCAAGTTGCACCTTTTTTGTTTTCACCTCTTCGTCTTGTTTAATGTTTCTTTTTTATTATTTACTTTACTTTAATTCTTATTTTCCTTTTGTTATTTATTGTTTTTGTGTTTATTTTTGCCTTTTTTTTTGCTGTTGTTGTACACTTGTATTTACTTTGGCACTCACATTCTTTCTCTTTTACTCTTTTGCAAACTCTAATAAGAGATCAAATATGACATTTGCGCACTCGCACTTAACTCAATAATACAACAAAAACACACACTCTCAACTAGTAACTTGTTTTTTTTCTGTTGTTGTTATTATTATTGTTGTTGTGTTTTTAATATTTTCACACACTCTCACAAGATTTTAAGGAAATTTTTTCTTGTTGTTTTTGTTATACAAAAATTTCTTTTTATTCTCACTTTTCAGCATGAAATTCTGGTATTCTTTTGGTAAATTTATTTGATTTGGCAAATTTTTATAAAAATTATTTTAAATTTGTTAAGAAAACAAAAAGCAAAACCTAGAAAAACACAAAATTAAAGAAAAGAAATTAAAAATAAAATCACAAAAAAAGTTTTTCAAAGAAAAAAACTTCAAAAATTATCACTTTTTTTTTGTTTGTCAGCGTTCCAACTAGAAAATTTTCCATTTAATTAATAAAACACCAGAAATTCCTTAATTTATTTTTATTGCTACAGAATTATTTAATATTATTTTTATGATTTCTTATAAAATTCATAAAACAAACTTCACTTTTTATTATATTTTTCAATACGTCAATGTAATGGAATGTTATTTTTTTTTTCTTGTGCAGTTTTTTTGGTTTTTGTTTTTGAAAAAAAATTCAAGTTTCCGTTTCGTTCGCTTGATCGTGTTTCACATTATGTTCGCGTTTTAAAACTGTTTGATTTTTTTGTTGCTTAGTTAGATGGTTCGATGAGAATCGGGTTTGAGGTTTTTGCCATTGAAAAATATGTAGTTTTTGTTTTTTACTTTTTCTCTGTTTGTATTGCCTTTTATCTATCAAGCATGTTCGTTTGCAACTTGGAAGTTGTGAGTTGTTGAATGTGATCGGCAATTTATTTACAAAAAATATAAAGAGTAAAGAGTTGCCAAGAACAAATAATTTGTTAAAAGCAGGTTTAAAATTAATAAATTTTAAATTAAAAAAGAAAATGAAATCAAAATTGTTATTACAGAACAAAGTTTCATGAAACTAAATTTAATATTGTTTTAAATTCTTTTGATTATAATTATTATTTTGAAAATTATTTTCCATTGTATTAATCAGGAGAATACTCTGTAAAAGTTTATGGGACACTCGCAAAATAAAGTTTTCTAGAATATGTAAACTTGAAAATCGCTTAAACTAAAATATTTGTCATTAAGTATAATAAAAACATTTTTCAATTAATTAACAGCTTCTTAAAAAAAAAACAACGATCTTTTTTTTCTCCTCTATACTTTTACTCATAATTATTATTATTATTTTTTTATTTCATTTTGTTACTGTTTTTTTTTTTATCAACGATGATTCACAACGATTNNTTTTTTTTTTTTTTTTTTTTTTCATCAACGATGATTCACAACGATTATAGAAAAATTATCAAATATAAAATTCGTATAATAAAATAAAATAAAAAACAATAACTTAACATCGAGTGAAGCAGTGAGTTAGGAAAGAGTAGTAAAAAACTCTATTAGTAATAAAAAACCACTATCAAACCGCACTTTGTACAACGATCAAATACAAGGTTCTTTTTTTTACACGAAAACCTAACAATAATAATGACAAAAAAAAGATAAAACTCTCACTATTTTGTTAAAGAAATTTGCAAAAATAAAATTAAAAAGTCAGGAGAAAATAGAGTACAAAAAGAGCATGACAAACAAGGCAATTTTTAAAAAGTTAAAGAGAGAAAAAGAGAGAGAGAGAAATCTAGCATATAAATAATTTCCTAACATCACATCACATTAGAAAAGCTTAATAATGTTGAGAAGAGCTTAAATATGATTAAAAACATTCCATGTTTATTTTTATTAATGTTTATTTAATCACAGGTTGTTATTATTTTTTGTTTTGCTTAGGTTTTCTTAAACAAACAAACAAACAAGATAAGGAAGATTGCTAGCCGTACTGTGTGTACACTTTTGAATCGTCATTTGTGTAAAAACTTATGTGAAATGTCTTTAAATCGTGACATTTTGGTAATTCAGTGATAAGCAAAAAAAAAAATAACATGATTTATGTAGAAGCTTTCATACTTATTACAATGAAAAATTATGGGTGTTGGATGAAAAAAAAAATCACACATTTTTACTTACTCTCTTGCAATTAACAAAAGAGAAATCAGAAATTCAAATAAAAAAATCCAGTTTTTTTGCCTTTAATAAACACACACACACACACAAACGTGAATAACACAGGAACGGAGATACAAAAGAAATTTCACAAAAAATATGGTACCATTTATAATGAAGGAAATGTACTTTTAGCGAGATCAAAATATAAAATGTTTGATGGCATTTTAGTCGGACTCAAATTCATTAAAATAATTATGAAAAATAGTCTAAACATTTTCTGGTACTATAGGTACAAGTTTACGGCAGAGAATTTAAATCCTATTTTCTCTATCATACTCAGTGTTGCCAGAAGTAGGGGAAATTCCTACATGTAGACCCCTGCCTACATGTAGGCAGGTAAAATTCAATAAAAATAAAAAATCGTCAACTTAGATTTCGAAAATCGTCAAAATATCGGACATATAAAATCTCATGTTTTTATTAAAGAATATTGAGCGAAAATATAATACTATTATTAATACAATTATTAATTAATAGTTAATATAAATATAATATATATCGAAAAAATTCTTTCGTAACTAAATGAAATAAGTAAAAAGTCGGTCAATTTCGATCTGATGATATTCTACTGGATTTATGTACGTCAGAGTGATTTTCGAAAGATGGGTATATATGGGGACCATGATTAATCATTCATTAATCATAGCTCCCATATTAAAATATCGTTTCGATCATAACCACAATAAATAAAATTTTTCCTTGTGCCAAAATAATTGTCCATTCCGAATTCCATCAAGATGCATTTAAAAGTGTGACATGTACATTATTCACAATGTTTAAACGCTGGCGGTTTTCTGATCGCTATAATCACCATGTCCCAAGCACTTATGTTTGTGCAGATTAGAAAAATTGCTACACTTATTTTTAATTTTTTTAATATTTTTCAAAATAAATTAAGAAAATTGACATAAAATTAAATTTAATAATTTGCAGAAATCGTAAATTTTGGAAGAAAAATCGTCATTTTGCAAAAAGTCGTTAAATCTGGCAGCCGTACATGTAGGTATTTTTTTTCTATAAATTAGCTTCGTAAGGAAAATCGTATGTACTTTTTTAAAAGTATATTTTTCTGAAATAAACTCCTAGATTAAATATACAATATTAATAATGTATAAAAGTAAAAGTGGACCATAAGCAGTTAAATTTTTTAAAGAACCAATAATAGAAGAAGATCGCAATTTCGCTCGGAAAAATCTCAATTATTTTATTAGTTTTTCGAATATATCAATTATGAAAGGGCATGAATGCGATGAATTAAAAAATAAAAATCAGACGATATATTTAAATAAATATAAATTTTAATAGTTAAATTTTTATACCTCGAAAATAAGTAGTTTTATAAGAAAAGATATATTTCCATTACAGAATGGCAATATCTTAAAATAATTTAGCTTATATATTGTTAATTTTCAAGAATTTCAAGATATACATTTCGTAATGAAAATATTTTAGGGAATTTTGTAACGAAGTTTTGTTAATATTCATAAGAAAAATTCGGATTTATCATCAGGTGTAGGTATTTTGAGAAATATCCACTGGCAACTCTATCTTGTTATGTAAAATTCTTAATTATCGAACGATTTTTGGATTCGTTTCATACCTCAATTAAATATATGAATGAAAAGGTGTTACATATTAATATTATAGGTATAATTTCATGAGCAGATCCTCTTCGAGACCCTTAACTTGGATCCATCGTTGTGCTATTACAGTTATAAATCACATAATCGTATTATCGCTGATTCAAACTATTAAGTACCGCAAAGCTAATAATAAGCTTAAATCAATAATTGATTGTTAACCTGAATTTAGAGCATAAGAAAAAATCTATCTACACATAAGCAACACTAAAGCAGGGCAGTTGCAGGAGTAAAATCTACAATAGTAGTTGAAAGCCATTGATTATAACAAAAAAAAATGGTACTGTCAAATCAGCTCACCTTTTGTTAGTAAAATACCAGAGATTATCGATCCTATTGGCATCGAGATAAGCAATGTTTACCAGCACAGTCATCGACCCCTAGCCAAACATTTGAATGTATTGGTATATTGTCATACCCAGCATTTTTAAGATAATCCAGGTATAGAACATATGTCAGTATAGATCTCCAAAACAGTTTTAACAGTTTCAAAGATCGTAGATCTATAAATATATTATTGCTGCATAACAATTAAACTTTGTTCTATATTATTTTTTGAAAAATATCTGTCAATTAAGGCCGCTTTTGTAGAGTTGATAATCTGAAACTTTTGGTGATTTAGCCGTTCAGGAGCGAAGTTTTAATTATCGTAGAATACTGTTTAAAAATATCGTGGCGGGCGTGTTTAGCAAATAATTAAACAACAGTCGAATACTTAAGAAATTTAGGAGGAAATTTAATTCGTCCTTATGTCATTCTTGTCTGTATTTAAAGCTATAGTTTAATGATTTTTTTTCGCGATAGCGAAGTTTCAAAAATTTATTTTTGAGCAGCAGCATAAGAATTATGAGAATAATAATAATATTCATTTTAAGTTGGCTCTTTTACTTATTTCTACATTTTCTTTATCAAAATATCAATAGTTGCATTACAGTAACAAAAATAACATATGCATAAAGCGTGACCTAGATTATTTTATTATATTTGGCGAATATTGCATCGAATGTTCACTAAAAACATCTTCTGATCATATTTGATCTACTTGAACTAGTTTAAACGCAAATTATATTTAAATCTAGGCAGAAAGTCCAACAGAAACTCTTATCAGTTGTCCAATTATCAAAGTTTTTCAAATGATTAAGCAGCCTTAAAAAGTTAATCCCTTCACGATCAATTTTGCATTAAAACAACTCAAAGGAATCCATTTTGAAGAATTTGAAATAGTTTTTTTCTTTATCTGTAGCTTAAGCACTTTCTCAAGGAAACTTAATACGGTTTTAGTTTTCTGTTTCGGGTTATATTTTAATGGACATTCACACATTCACAACTTAAGATTAACTTTTTATACCTCAAACCACCATAGGTGCTTGGGGTTTTATGCCTTTGTGCTGATGTTTATAACGCACATAAAAAATTATCGGACCTTAAAGTATACCGTTCAACTCGGAATCACTTTCTGAATCGATTAAACGATGTCCGTCCGTACATCTAGTCGGCAGACTGTCTATCCATGTAAACCTTGTGAACAAAGTACAGGTCGCAATTTTGAAGATATCTTGATGAAATTTGACACAAATAATTATTTTGACACAAGGACGAAGCCTATTGACATTAGTTATGATCTGATTATTATTTCACCTGGCTCTCAAACAATTGTCCTCCCGGAATAAAGTTTTAATGTTAATAAAAAATACTTTAAAAAAATTTTAGTAAATTTAAGTTTTATACAAGGGCAAATCTTTATGCCAAATTTCGATAACTTCCATATGATCCCCCCTTTTGAAATTCACTTTAATGTGCATTAATTCCATACAAATTTTAGTAGCAATTTAATATTTGACACAAATAATATTTTATAAGTATAAATTCCAGTGCAAAATTTCATGAAGGTCGGTCAATAATTTACCATAACTCCCATATAAGACCCAATTTCGGGAATCAACTAAAAGTGCATAAATACATGTGAATCTTAGTATCGACGTAATACTCTGTATTAGTTTTTTTTTTTCATTTTTTATAATTGTATTCTTCCCGAATTTCGCTATACATAGACAATCGTGTAGGTTATCATATGGTTGGGCATGACCGACTACGCACCCTCGACAAATAGGGATTGTATTTTTCTTTATTATTTTATTATACATTTTATTTAGATACAATTATACTTTTTCATTAAAAAAAAAAAAAAACGTTCTAAAATTGTATCCATATTTTTATCTCTGCTTGAAAAGAATTTTGAAGTTGTTCTTTAGTTAGTGAAGTCAGACGTGTTTGTTTTGTTGGTTGCAACTACAAGTTGTGTTTTTTTTTATTCTAAAGGAATTTCTGGTTTTTTGTACATCGCCTGCTGCTATAGCTGGTGATAATTTTTGCATTTTTTTTTTTTTCGTTTTCATATCAAAATAAAAATGGAAAAGGGTTATTTTTTTATATTGCACATAAATTTATGTATGTATACGTTGGTGTAAATAATAAACAATATGTGTGTGGATGTGTAGATTCATTTGTGTTTAGAAAAAAATATCAAAAATAATATTTACTTTATAAATAAAATTTGCAAAGCACAAATTTTTCCATCATAACTCTCGATTTGAATTGATTATTACATTATATTTTTTCATATTTTTTTCATTAAATAAACATTTAATAATAATATTTGTTTAATATTCGTATAAATTTTTATTATTATTATTATTGCTATTTTGGCTTATAACTTTTTGCGTTTTTATATAATAAATGATAGATAAACAATTTCACTTTATTTTGTATTTGTTATAATAAAAATATTTTTGCTTATTTTCATAAAGACTATAATTTACCGCAAATATTTGTTTTTATTTTCACATACATATAAACATCGAGGAGACAAATTTGATATTTTAACTAATTATTTATGCATTATTATACACAAATATTGTTGCCCTTTTTACACTTTTCGCCTCTTTGTTCCCTTTTTGCAAAATTCACTCACTTTTCACATTTATTTAGTTTAATTTTTTTTATGTATTTATTTTGTTGTTGTCTACATTTCCCGGTAATTGTTGCTGTGGTTTTTTCTTTATTATTTATTTATTTATTCTTTTTTTTTTTAGTAGTGGTAGTCGTTGTTGTTGTTATATTTGTTGAATGTCACCACAGGCAACGTTGTCGTCGTCGTATTTTGTTTTACTACGTTAACAATACGGATTTGTTGTAATCAGTTGGAAAAGATTTGTTTAGTGTATACAGATAATAATAATACACGTCGTTGTCGTTTAAGTTAGATTTATTATGTAAAAATAATATTAAAAAAACAACAAGATACAAAAAATAGTACTTGTGTTTTTTTTTTCTTCTTTTTTGTTTAAGAAATCAACGTATACTTTTGAGTAATTGAATTTAACGTTTACAAACTTTCCGTTATTTCGTTTAATACCGCCCGAATGCTCATTGAAAACTGAAATATTTCGTATCTACTGCCTTTCATACACGGCGCAACAACAAACACAGATAAATTGCTTTTTCTTGTGTTGGTGTATGTGTTTTTTTGATTTTGTTTTCGATTTGTTCGGAGTTTTAACACACATTCGCACGCATACATTCATATTTGTCGGAGTATTTGAAACATATTGAGAAATGAAACAAACTAAAATGAGCGTAAAAAAGAGATGAAGAGAGCGCAAAGAGAACTGGAGAATTCCAGTCAGTGTTGCCGCTTAAATACACATAAATATTTGCCTTTATTTTTATAAAAAGTTTTGTTTATTCCCAGCAAAAAAAAGAACTGAAAAAGCTATGATTTTAACATTGTGTTGTCATTGGAAGGAAGTGGTGGAAAAGGAAGCTGCAGGAAGTTTTTTTAACCCATGTTATGTCATTTGGTAATATGTTATTCTTTATTACTTCTTTTTCATTAATTTTGAAAGTACCTTCACTTTAAACAATGTTATACAATTTTTTAATAAAAATTCTAACTTTCTGTCCTATTAAAAAATCATAAAAATTCCCTTTAAATTTATAAATTTATATCTTTGTTAGAAATATATTAACAATTTTTTTCGCTAAAAATTCAAGTAATTATTAAAGAACTTCCAAACGGTTCTAATAAATATGCACTGTGTTCCACTTTTGACAGCTGTTGAAAATGTTCTTTTTTGAGAACTTCAACGTTTTGTGGGTTATGAATATATTTTTAACTTAACTAATAAAATTATGATCTCAAAATTGTTGAATTTCAAATTAAAAACTTTAAATTGATCAAAGCTTAATAAAATAATTGTTCCATAAAGTTTGATCATACAAATTTTTAAATATAGGAAATGATGGTATGAATGAAATAGATTTTAATTTATTCAATAATAGATGGATTGACTTGGCCAATCTATTATTCCTACCATTTAAAATTTATTATGGCTTTCCCATATTTTAAATTTTGACTTTTTGGAAGGTTGTTAATATCAACTTGTATATTGATTTTGTTTAAAAGATATCGCAGAGAAATATGTATTGAACATTAGGTTATCGGCTTGACACATAGTTTTTCGGATTAATTTGCCGATTTTGCATATTACAAACCGTATTTGAATGAAAATATTCGTGCCAAATTTCGTTCCCTCAAGCTGAGCCATGCCGATCCCATAGAATATGATTGATATACCCCCTTTTGTTCGTTCGTGGTTATAATTGATGGCGTAGAACAGAGATTTCTAAATAATAAAAAATAAATTAAATTACAAAAAAGTTTTCCAGACCCTAATCCAAAAAAAAAAAAAATTAAAGGCCCTTTTTGAAGTATAATATTTTATACATGGACAGAAATAAAATTTGGTGTATGAAGAACCTTAAAATTCCTTAATTAGGGGACCAAAGTTGACTTTTTTAGATTTTATGATCAATATATGAATGTATTAACTGACTTCTTTTTTTGTTGATTCCAATTTTCGATTTGAGAATTTTACACAAAAATTTAAAATACTTCTTGAAAATGAATAAAATTTAGAAGGGTAGGCTGTTACCCAAAGTGCAATCGATTTTAATTTAATGTCATTTGCAATTAGATATCTTTCGAAAATATAAAGAAGGGAGCAGTATTAAAGAAATGTTACCATATTTTAGAAAATGGAAACAAAAATGTGATTTTTTTAAGTTTCAACTTAAAATTCGAATTCATATAGAATTAATATGATTCTTGCAATCTCAATAATATTTATGTAGAATTTTGTAAGAAATTTTAAGATTCTAAATTTAAAGAACTTTAAAATGAAAAAATAGAGTACCTTAAAATAAAATAGTAAACTTTATATTTTGTATAGATATATTTATAAAATGTAATTCCTATTTTGTTTTTTTTTTAACACAATAAGTCGAGGTTCACACACAGCAATTTTTCTTGCCGCAATTCTTACCTTGTTGACGAGAGAGGTAAANNGAGGTAAAGAGAATGTAAAAATTTAGTATTCTCTTCTCCTCTCTTTTCTATAAACTCAGCATTGCAGCAAGAAAAATTGCTGTGGGTAAACCCGGGCTAAGCATCACTATTCACATATCATTCTATCATGTTTTTCCTTTTGGCCTGTTTTTCGATCACCATAATATTTTCACAAATCTATGACTTAATTAAAAATTTCACACGCAAACAAATTCTAATAAAAAAATTAATTTTTAAATTAATAAAATTTCAAATTTCATTCATAATTTTTAATTTTTACTTTTTAAATTGTTTGAGAAGTTTTACAATTTCATTTTTCAACAAATTTCTAAGTACTAAACATTTCTTCCCTGTATGGAAATTTAGTATGTTTTTTTGTGTATTAAATAATTTAATTTTAATTTTAAATGTATGGAAAACAAGTCAGTTTATTTGTGTTTTTTAAAAAAACAACCTGTTTTCCAGAAACCATTTATATGTGAACATAATATAAAATTGTTTATTTAAAAACTGAATTTTTATCTTGTTGGAAAAAGTCCGAGGTGACAAAATTTGGGTATCTTCTTCTTAGCCCCTACAACTCGAAATCTGTTAGTTCTGCTCAGGTCAAGTCAAATTTAATGGAAATATTTTTGATGGGTCAATAGTTACAAAAAGAAAAATTTTAAATGTGAGACGTTTGTAGAGTTTTGGTTGTCGATTGGACAGTTTATATCTAGTTCACTTAGAAATTGCACTATATAATTTGTTCTGAATCTTGTCAAATGATTTCTACATTAAGTTTAGCCTATGGCATCATAGGTGTAGATGTTATTATATGTTTGTGTAAATGTTTATAACACCATACAAAACTGATCTAAGACCCATCTTAATTTATGCTAATCTTCTTAAAATTACTTTAAGAGTCCATTTAATAATGTGCGTACATTAATATAAACCTAGTAACCAAACTACAGTTTGTTTTTTTTTTAATAATTTGGATGGGTTAAAAATTTCCCTTAACTCCCCAATAAGGAAAATTCTTTTTTTGTGAAAAAAAAATCCCAAACAAGGATGATATTAATATTTGAAACAAATCAGTATCATTTAAATATTAACTGTAATGAAGAAGTTGAATACAGTTTCAATATAAGGTCCATAAAGCAACATAATAATGCATAGGTATATTTCATAGAAATATACCTTACGATTACAGCAAGAATCGGTCACAAATGGATCTTGATATATACAATAACTAATATTTACTTTGAATTGAAGTTTTGTGCGTTTAAAATTATAACTCTGTGATGGCAACACTAACATTAGCCTGAAATGTTGAACTGCTTGGTTAGCACTGTTTTACCTATAATTATGAAAACTGTTTTATCTTTTTCCATTAAAGTCTAACTAGTTTAAGCGCCACCTTTAGCACAATTTTATCACTTGTATTTATTTTAAGCTAAGACACACACCTTTAACAAATTGGTTTAAAATTCAAACAAAAACTTCAAAAATGCTTTTTCATGTAATCGATGGATTAATTCAAATATATTTCGATTAATCGATTAATTTAAATTTGTATTTATTAACTTTATTCTTGTAAATATTGCATATTTTAACATTTTTTTCTACAAACTACAATAATATAGATATAATACTCATAATTTTCATATGAGATCTTTAGACGGGTTTCGTTTCATTACAAGGATGTATTTGTTGTATCACTTTTTTCATAGGTTAACAATAATATGAGAGTTAAGTTTTCAACCCAAAAAAAAATATATATATATCACTATTGGTGATTTAATTTTGTATATAATTATAAGCTGATATAACAATAATTTTAAATATATCGTTTCTTTTTTCTATAAATAGTTTCTTATTTTACTAAATATCGTTGTTTTCCAAAAAATAGTTTTAATTCGTTCAATCGTTGTTTTATTTAAAAAGTAAATTACGGTGTTGGTTTCATTTTTTGATACGTTTTTGCTGGGAGGATTTAAGTACGGCCCGGAGCACTGGGTACATATTTCTCAGAGGGTTGATATTGCCATTGGGCACATATTTCATCTTGTTCAGTTTGATTGTAGCCAGCTCTGTAAAAGTGGAAGGAATAGACGCAATTTTTATAAATAGAGGTTAGAATGAAATTTTGATATTATTTTGGAAAATGACAACGAAATAAAATTTAAATCTGAAATTATAGAGGTTTTCAATGAAAAAAATAAATAATAATAAAATAAAAAAATAAAACAAATAAAAATAGATTTTTAAAAATATTTTATTTACAAATTATAATTGAAATACTGAGATTAAACTTAAAAATTTAATATTAAAACTAAAAAAATAATATGGCAATAATATTAAACTAAATTTACAACCAAAGAAATTAATTTTACATAAATAATGAAGAAAAGATATTGCCAGATTTTAGATTTTTTTCAATTTACAAGACACATGTTTTCTTATAACAAATTTTCTTAAATAAATTAATGAATATTTTCTAATAAAAAATTATTTCAAACTTTATTTACTAACAAAATATTTAAATAGTTTTAAACAATTACAGCCGTATGCAAAAAGATATAATGTATGCTTTTACTAAGTTTTTGTATATATATTTCCATACATTTTTTTGCATTGTTTGATATTTTCAGAAAATATCAAACATTTAATATTAACCTGACAATTCTTTTCATCTTCAATGAGTACAGTATGTTACTAAATTTAATGCACAAATTTATAATAAAAATTCAGTCTTCTTCATAACGACATTTTGTTTTTGATTTCTAATAATGCCAAAAATTATTCGGCGTTACAGCCGATCTATATTGATATCCCCGTGAAGGTCTGGGATAATGATAACTTTGGGGTGGAGGATTTCTTCTATAATAATTTGAATTTGCCGGTAAATCACGGCTAACGGGAGAATTTAAACTATCCCATACTACTCGAGGACTTTGTACAATTTCTCGAAATAAATTTCTAGCAGCTAAACCCACGGAAGCCAAGGTAACACCCACCCGACGCTTAACATTAGTAAAAGGATTAGCATCGGACACGGAGCGCCCTGTTATATAATTATTTGGAGGGATAAAACGATTGACAAAGCCATAGGGATGATTTAAAATCTTGTTTATAAGATTGCCAGCATTGGGTGGCACATACAGATCGGCTGAACGATATTCAAGATCACATTGATTGGCCCTATAAAAGAAATTTTCAAACCTTTGATGGGCTGAACAGGGACTGCGTTCTTGGAAACAGGTAACCTGTACAACATTGTAGAATATAGCACCCAAGGTATTAGCAGTTTCTAAAAGAAATTAAAAAAGTTTAAATTAATTTATTAAATTCCAAACAAAAATCTCTTTTACTAACCCGTATTCAAAGACTGTAAACAACGTCTGAAACGAGCATCACAATCACAGTGGGAACGTGTAAATGTACCAGTATTGCAAAGGCCACGTCTGCATTCGCCTACATTTAAAACATTGGGACAGTTGTCATGTTCCCGACAGCAACGATCCTCATCCGCATGTACGCCCAAGTCATTGTAATCGGTAGCAGCGGTACCTGTTTGATAAAAAAAATTAATACAAATAAAATTAATATTCATCGCCCAAAAACTATAAAACTTACCCGGTCCACACCATTTAGTGCCTGGATATATAAAACCTAAACCACCACGAAATTCGGTACCATGAGAACCTGAATTTAAACAAACTTCCTCCAGTTCCATAACCGATTCTCTTGGTACTTGTCGTATGCGTCTGGGATCGGATTGCAATAACATGCGTTGTATATCACCTCTGAAAAACACACATTATATTTTAGGATCTATTTTAAATTCTTTTCAATTTTATAAAAAATAACTTACCGATCTGTATGCATTTTACAGAATGGATAACGTGATGACAGTTCCACCATAACTGTCATTGTTATATCAGATATTAGAACAGCTGAACTGTTTACCGATTTTATGGGCATCGTTACAAATAGTGCTACTGTTAGCACTAGTATGAAGAGCTTTAAAGACATGCTGGAAATAAAATAAAAAAATATATATTATTTTTAAAACTTAGATGTAATTTTAATTCAAAGAAAAGAGTTTAAAATATAATTTTTCCAATTAGGAGATTAGACTTTTTTCAGTTTTATTCCGTGATTTATTCGGATGATTTGATAAAAATTTTAAGAAAAAAAAAATATACTTAAGATTGTATATTCAGACTAAGCAAATATATGCTGAATATGGTGTAAACAATAATTTTTCCATATTTTGAGCTAAATTAGAAGACATTGTTAGTTCTTTTCTATAAAACTTTTGAGAAATAGGGCACATTTCTTATAAGGGAAATGTGTACTAAATCACTAAATTAACTATAGAACAACGATTTCATTTGTTCAGATTAAGGTATAGAAAACATATTAAAATCTAGAAATCTTTCCTATGTCGGGAGAATTAAGAAGGTCTTACAGCATTTCCTTTTTAAGCATTTTTGAAAAGGACTTGAAAGAATAGTACATTAAGGCGCTACAAACTGTGGTCCCAGGATATTTATAACCAAGACACTAAACAAAAAATGGTACCAATTATGGGAAATTTTTTTGTAAGGAATCATTCCCCCAAAGTTTTGGAAAATATAACCTCAAAATATACAATATTACCCAAACTGGAAATTAAAAATTGGTCTATTTATTGGAAAAAATTTTCGCAACAAAGAGTTACCGCAAACATAAATGAAATTTTACCCCAAACTGAAACTAGAAATGCCACAAATATGGGGGTATTTTAAATATTTTTATATTCGAAAAAAACTTATTTAGCGAAGTCTCTATAAAGTCTTTAAGTCAGGCAATACAGAAAAGAGTTGTAGATTTTTATT
>MINK01188106.1:7297-20726 GCA_001735545.1 Phormia regina
CCCACCTTAAAGTATACCGTTCGACTCAGAATCACTTTTTGAGTCGAATTAACGATGTCGATCCGTCCGTCTGGTTGGCTGTCCATGTAAAGCTTGTGCGCAAAGTACAGGTCGCCTATTGCTTTTTGGTCATTGATCGCCTATATTTCCACCTAGCCCCCTAAAAATTGCTCCCGGAATACGAGTTTTTCACTTCACACATACCTTATTAAATTTTATTTACCAAAAAGGGGGTAAAGGCGGAAAATTACATTTAATTCAAACTTAATAATGAATTTTTAATTACATTAAACTTAAAAACATAATATTAAGTAAATGTAGTCATATGTGGATAAGAATTCACAAGAGTGGAATACGTGGTACTTAAAGATATATGGTCCCACGAGTAAGAAATCAAGAGGAGGGACTTTTTGGTACTTTTTGTTCTTCTAATGTTACTTTTTTGAATTTTCTGTAATATTTAACCTAGAAAAATGAAATTAAATACGTATGGTACGATGTTGGAAAGAATTCACAGAAGGGGAATTTGTGGTACTTTTTCGTTCTTCTAATGGTACTTTTTAATTTTTGTATAATTATGAACCAAGAAAGATGAAATTAATGATTTGTAGTCGTAAATGAATGTAAATCCATAAGAGGAGATTTTATGGTATCTGTTTGTTCTGATGGTACTTTTTGAATTTTCTATGATTTTGAATTTAGGGACACGGTCCTAAGTTAATGAAAATCCATTAGGGGACATTGTGGTATTTTTTAGTTCTAATGATGGTTTATTATATTTGTAAATAATTTCGAAATCAGTGATTCCATGTCAAAACATATTCCATGTTATATTGCAACATCCATTACAGTAGAAGAATTTTTCATAAAAAAAAATATTTTAATTTATATAATTATTCAATACCATCCGCGCAACGCCGGGTCAATCAGCTCGTTTTTTATAAATGAGTTCTAGTATTAAAAAATCAGCAATTATCGAATTTATTCAATATCAAAAAATAAATAAATAAAAAATACTGATTTTTGAATTTTTTGCCATGTTCGAAAAATTTATAATTTAATTTCGAATTTTCGAACTTAATGTAAAATATATTTTTTATAATTTGACATTCCTATATGAAAAAAAAAGAAATTATTACTTTTTTATTATTGGCAATAATTTTTGAAAATCTTGAATTTAATTATGTTAGAAATATTCGAACTTAGCCCGGTTTCACACCCAGCAATTTTTCTTGCCGCAATTATAAGTTTATAGGAGAGAGAGAGAGGAGAAGAGAATACTAAACTTTTACATTCTCTTTACTTCTCTCATCAACTACAAAGCCATAATTGCGGCAAGAAAAATTGCTGTGTGTAAACCCCGACATAGCCAGAAATTATGGTGCCTAATAATAATTATTAATTTTTATATTTAAGAGGAATATTATATTAAGTTGTTATTACGAAGTACGAATATTTTATTAATTTTTTGTTTTCGAACAATTTCGAATTTAACAAAATATTATAAATTTAAAAAATTTAGCGTTCTAATATCATATAAATGAAAAAATAGTAATTTTAATAGGAATTAAAATAATAAGATTAATTTCTTATTGTTTTACTATATTCGAAAATCACTGTGTACGAAAATCAGCCTTGTAAAACGTTTCGAACTTCGGAAAAATTACCTAATTGACATCAAAATATTACAAAAATGTAATAGGTTTATAAACAATAATTTTTTATTGAATATTAGTCATGTTCGAAAAGTTCGAACTTAATTTCGAATTTGAGAATTTACCTAAAAATTTTAAATTTAAAAAATTTTGCATTCTCTTATTGTATAAACCATTATTTTCTAAAAATTTAAATACTTATGTTACATTAATGGTAGCTATGGAAAGTTTATTCAATTAATTAAACATTTAATCAATAAATCAAACAATTTTAATTGGAATTTAAATAGTAAAATATCTTAGGGTAATTAAAATCTTGGGCTATTAAAAAATTTCGAACATAAGCACAATAATTTTTTATTGAATATTATTCATGTTCTACAAATTCGAACTAAATTTCGAATTTTCAAATTTAACAAAATAACTTAAATTTTATATTTATTAATTTTTAAAGTTTATAATAACTTCATTTTAAGGTTAGTTATTACAATTAAATATTTTTAAACTCTTAAATTTATTATTCTTCAAAATGCCCTAAAAATAAAACATAAAAATTCTCAGGACTTTCTCTGGCAATCTTCTACACTTCTTTCAAACTACATTAGTTTCTTTACCTTTTTTTTCTTACTTACATACTTTAATATAAAACACATTCCTGAAAAGAGAAAAGGCTTAAGATTTATTAGAATTTCTAAAGTAAAGAAATTATAAGAAAAACACAAAAACAAAAAAGAAATTCCTAACAAACTTGTTAGTAAATATTTTTTTTTTTCAACATAACTCCATCTCCTCTTAAGACAAGAGAATGCCTTTCACTTTAACGCAATTTAGCCATAATAACACAACGCCTCATAATAGCAAACATAACAACAACAATATAAATAAACCAACAACAATTTTTTTTATTCACATCCTGGTTTATGGTAAATAAAAAAAGAAAAATATATAAAAATAAAATAAACGCAGAAATAACAAATGTCTAGAAAATGAGAACAATCTGTTAAAGACTTAAAATACATTAAAACAATAAAGACTATAACAACAAATATATAATACACTTACTAAGTATAACATACTCTTAATATAACAAGACCATATCGCCATCAAAGCTGTTTTATATATATTTTATATATAATTTTTTTTTTTATAAGTCATCAGGCATCAACATCAAAAATCATCGTCAGCCTGCCTCATCAGCAGCATTATTATCTACAGCATTAAAATATCATTGTCGCCAACTTTTCATTATAGCAGCACATGTGACACTTACTCGCTTGTAAATATGTTCGTTCACTGGCTTGCTGGCTGGCTGCTTGGCGGGCTTTCCAATGCCAAAGTTATAGGAAAAAAATAAATAAAACAAGAAAGAAAAGAAATGATAACAAGAAACTATAACGATTCAAACAATGAACGGATTCTTATAATACACACTAACAAAAAGAAAAAAAAATAATAACGATAAAAAGAAAAATTAAAAAAGTACTTTGAAGGAATTAATTCTTGGAAATATTACTGTAACAATTTATCCAAAGTTTTGAGTAAAATAAATTTGAATAACTTCGTTCAGTTAGTTGAAATGCAATGAGATATAAACAATAGGTCAAGCTCGAATTTGTAGCAAAATTCGGAGATAAGTCTCTTATTAGACCTATGTATACCGGTTCTTGTATTCAAATTCGGAGAGAAGTCTCTTATTAGACCTTTGTATACCGGCACTTGTATTTAATGTAAAATAAAAATTGTACATGCATTTATGCTCACTTTATAGATTCCCAAAAGTGGGCCTTATATTGAGAGCTATGGTAAATTATGGACCGATTCTCAAGAAAAAAATTGGGACTAACACTTACACTTAACAAAACTTTTTTGCGTCACAAAATTAAGTGATACTAATCTTATAATATGTTTTGGCCCGTTATAGTAATTTCCTGAAGAGGGTTTTATATTGGATCGAAGTTAAATTTTGGACCGACCTTTCTGAAATTCGATATCTAGTTCTGAAATTCGACACACAGATTTATAGAAATTAAATAAACTAAATTTTATTAAAATACTAAATCCTATACATATATATAAGGGATTTATGACGGTTATGCACATATTCCGAAATAATGAACATATCATAACCCATATCCGTAGGTTTTATTATTGGCCCCAAAGAAACCTGTATATCAATTAATTTATGTTAAAAATTGTAATTTCATTACAAGATTAACATGGACGGACAGGCGGACAGACTTCATTAAATATTCTGAAAAAAGTGATCGTGAGCTGATTTGTATAAATTAAGGTGGGCCTTAGACCAATATATTTGGATGTAATAAACATCGGCAAAAATTATGCACCCTACCCACATATAATGGCGTAAAAAATTATAGCCATAGAAATTCTATTCATTACTTCTAAGATCCTTTAATTATTGTTGTTCTTTTAATAGGTCGTACAGAATCAAACCTGCGGGAAGTTGGTATATTATTTCATAATTATTTGTTATATAAAAAATACTCTCTTTACACGATTCTTTATTTTAGTACCATCAATATGGACCCTTAAAGAAAGAAGAATCAAAGCACAGTAGGGCTAATGGGAAACATTTTGGTAATAAATCTGTATATCAAAAACTACTGATCGTATAGTATTCAAACATATAGATAATTTATACAGGAGGATCTAATCTTTTAGAAAAATTTTTTTATAGTTACCCTGTAATAATAAAAGAGAAACAACAGGGTGTCAAAACTGACCACCTCAAGTATGTTAAACTTCAAAACTCCGTAACATCTACAAAACAGGTCCGATTTCAAAGATTTTTTTCTACAAAACAAGTACGATTTCAACAATTTTTAATATTTCTATAAAAGATTAGAGAAGTATAGAGAAAATCATGCTTATATACCTAAAAATTTATTTTTCGAGTTAAAAACATATTTAAGCTTGGATTTGGAATTTTACATTTTTTACCTCGACTTTGTTTCGATTTTTGGAAGTGAATCTTATAGTATGTGAGGGATTTTTTTATATTTTATGATTTCTTATAAATTCCGCAATAATATGATGAAAATTGCTTTTAGTTATCTCATTCCTTGTAGCCATGAAAAATTTTCGAAACCACAACTTTTAAATTAATGAACCAAAAAACAAAAGGATTTTTTATTAAATAACTTTCTAATCCTTTTCCCTTAAACTGAATAAAATTCTTTATATATTTTAAAAGACAAAGAATCAAAAATGTTTAGTTAAAAAAGTTTAAATTGATTTAGATTTGTACGCTACATCCAGCATGTACCGAAAATGATGAATTTTAAAAAATTATTTTATGTTAATCGATTTTTACAAAAAAATTTAAAACATTTCAAGCGAATTTTCTTGACATTGTTTTACTGCCAAATATATTTAGATTGTTTTCCTACTAAACAGATTCTCTCTCAGCCTAAAGCGAATTCTGAAATTTAGATTTTATGGAAAAAGTCAAATTTTCAAAATACTTTTATTGAAATGTAATATTGTAGTTTTACAATTATTTCTTTGTTTTTGTATAAAAAAGATATTAAACTTATATTCCTCCAAAAAGCATTTAAAAATTTGTATTAATAAATTTTTGGCAATTTTTCAAAAATTGTCAAAAATCAAAATCTCGTCCAATTAATCCTACGGGCCAGAGCGATAGACTTAGCTTTGTTGGGAGTATAAGAAAAGATTTGGTGGATCCATATTTGTCTTAATATCAGTAAGTCTCTTTAATTTTTTTTTTTTGTAAGATTTAATAGGACTCCTTAGCTTCCCTTAAAAACCTTTTCAAAAAGTTTTGAAATTTCACAAAAATGTTCACAGAAAATTACTTTATTTCTCGCCTTTAAAGGCATTTGGGTAATCTCCAAAAATTAAAAATTTCATATGAAAGCATCTTATAACATCCCTGCTCTGGCCCAAAAATAAAATACAGAACAGAAATAAAATAAAATGTTTAAATATTCTTAAAATATTAACTCACTCCCCTTACTGCCTTGTTCTCAGCAAAAGTTTCTCTGTAAACATAATTATGGCAAAAAAAGATATGTTAATGGTAAAGTGTATCATAATAATGAACATTATTTTAAGTATAATATTTTTTTTACGATGTTTAGTTTTTGTTTTCTTTTTTTTTTAAAGTAAATTGACACACTAATTGTATGATGATTTTTATTGTACTCTTACTACATTTCTTTCTTAACAATGAATAGAGTTTTTTTCTACATCACCAAAATTTAAAAGACAATAGAATAACAAAGTACGTCCAGGCGGACGGACAAAATTACTTATGTATGTGAATAGAGTATAAATAAATGAAAACTTTAGAAAATTAAAAGAAGAATAACTTTAAATGCTTGAATTGAATTGAATTGTATGGTTGTACGTACTAATGTTGGTATTACAGCCCCCACAAAACATATAAAAACTTTTAATTTAAAACAATTATTATATTTATTTTTTTTGTGTTCTTTTGTTTTGAATTTTTTCTTTTATTACAAAATGTGGGAGTTTTTCATATATACATACATACAGATGTGTGTCTGTTTTCTTTTATAATATATTTATGGTGATATTTTTTTATGGTTGAATTTAAGTGTTTTATATCTTACATATGCATATGGAACAATTTGTAGTCATTATAATTTGAATATATGGTTGTATAAAAAATAATATAGGCAGGGAGGTGAAGTAAGGGAGGGAGGTGATAGTAAGTGAAAACTTCTCACAATTGGATTTAGAAATTTTATTAAAAAAATTATATTTTAAACTTTATTCTTTCAGCATAGAATAATTTTTTAAAGTAGCCAGTCTATAAAAGTATTCTAAAATGGTACTTGTTTCAAAGGATAGTGATTGTGGAGTAAAAATATGTATTTTTGGAATTTTATAAATTTTTCTTGAGAGTATTCTTATGTCTGTCCTTCTGTCCATCTGCATGTTAATTTTTGCAAAATTTCTAATTTAAAATTATTTTCTTCAAATAGGCCAAAAATGGCTCTTAATTCAAAAATTTAATTCAAAATATTTACCTTTGGTTTCCATTTTGATCGAAAAATAAAGAAATATATCTTCGAAATTTTAAAATTCTTTTTTGAGAGAATTCTAATGTCCGTCCTTCCGTCCGTCTGTTAGTTAATTTTGGCAAATTTTCTTATTCAAAATCATTTATTTTAAATTGTTGAAAAATGGCACTTAATTCATGAAAATGCGATATTAATATCTAAAGATATCTGCATTTGGATTTTACATTAATTGGAATTTCAAAAAATAATTGTTTTGAATTTAAAAAGTTTTTCTCGAGCGAAATTTGATGTCTGTAATTCCGTCCGCCGTTTATTAGTTTTTGCAACTCATTTATTTTAAATCGTTCGGAAATGGCGCTTAATTTAGGGAAAAACTATATCAATATTTAAAAAATGTATCTACGTTTGGTTTTTACGGTAAAAGCAAATTCAAACAATGAATTTTTGAAATTTTTTAAATTTGTCTTAAGAGAATTCTGATGTCTGTCCCTCCGTCCGTCTTTTATAAATTTTATAATTAAAAATTATTTATTTTAAATGATTTAAAAATAGCGTCTAATACAATGACAGATAAAATAAATATTTAAAAACAGTTACATTCGATTTTTATATTGTACGAAGACTCAAGCAATGAACTTATTGGATTAAAAAATTGAAGTTTTGAAGGTTCTTTTTTAACCGAATTATGATGTCCGTCCTTCCGTCCGTCTTTTAGATAATATTTGCAAATTTCACAGATAAAAATCATTTATTTTAAGTGGTACAAAAGTGGCGCTAAATTCGGGCAAAGGCGATAGAAATATTTAAAAATATTTATATTTGGTTTTAAAATTAATTGAAAATTTGAAAAAAAAATATATATATATATTTTATTTTTAAAAATTCTTCTTAACAGATTTATGATGTCCGTCCCTCCGTCCATTAGTTTTTTTTTTTATTCTTGCAAATTTTACAATTCGAAAACATTTATTTTAAAAATATTAACAATTGCGCTTAATTCAAAATTAAAAAATCGAAATATTTACATTTTGTTTTGATAGTAATTAAAAATTCAAAAAATTAATTCTTTAGTTTTAAGCAAATTTTCTTGGTAGAATTGTGTTGTCCGTCCTTCCGTCCGTCTTTTAGTTTAATTTTGCAAATCTTATAATATTGATTTTAAATGGTTCATGAAATTGAGCTTAATTCTTTGATAGGTGATATTAATATTTAAGTGTTTATGTATGATTTTTGTTTTGTTTAATAAAAAACAAGAGAGCAATTTTATATATTTTTTTAATTTTATTCTTTAACGAATTCTAACATCCGTCAGACGGAAGCCTATTTGTTTTTATTTATATTAAATGCATTAAGAAAAACATCTTACTACGCTTCTGTTCATTTGTTCCCCTTAAATGATCTTTGTTGGCTGAACAATAGAAATGAATATGTTTTCATTGTCTCTAATAAAGATGATACTTGGGCTACTACTACTACTATTATAACTTTTAATTTTTATTATTATGTATTTTTTTCACTTTCTTTCATTTACATCAATTTTATTGTTCTACTATATTTTTTTTTTATTTTTATTAAACTTTATAGATGATGTTGTCAGGGCAACTTTGTGAATTATATCTTTTATTTCATTTATAAATTTAGGTCATTTACAATTCATTTGTTCTATTTGAATACAAAAAAAAGAAAGAAAACCCCCACATACATACACACATACAACATCCATATGTCACTTACATAGACTTCTAGCATTTAATACAGCACTTGCATATAAATAAAGCTTTTTAAGTGTTAGATGCATTCACTTACACTGATTACAAGATAAAGAGTGAAGAATGCACATATTGGAAGAATTACATACATATACATATATTTTTTTGGTCTTTTTCTTTATGTTGTATGTGTGTTTTATAATTAAAACTTTTTTTCAATTTATCTTTTTTTTATTACATGATATAACATTTGCATGCAATATTCGGTTAGATGTTGTTGGTTAGATTTTATTGAAAATTAAAAAAAAAAATAATGCTTTCTCTTTTATGTGGTTGCGTGTGTATGTGTGTGTTTTCGTTTTATATGTATATTTAATTGAATTGTGTTTTACAATAGCTTCTATTAGAGAAAATAGAAATATAGTTAGTTTAAATTGTGTGGGTTGAAATTTTTAATTCTTTTTAGTTCTTTTTTAGAAAAATGCTAAAAATGTTAGTTGGAGAAAAAATAAAAGGAGAATTATATTTTCTTCTTGAATTTTAAAATATAGATTTTTTCCTTTGACTTTATGTCATTTTTCGAAAATAAATCCTAGGGTATATGAGAAAAAAAAAAAATTAAATTTTAAATTTAAAAAATTTTCAAAAATTGATTTATAAAGTTTTTTAAATGATTTTTGCAGGAATAAATGATTGATATTTATTTTAAAAAATACATTAAAAATAATAGTGGAATTATTATGATAATATGCTTTTCTGAACTATTAAAAAAGTCCTTTAAAAATTTGACTTTTCTTACAAAATCTTCACTCATACATTCGTTTTTGGTAGGATGGGAATTAATTTATTGTCAAATTGATCTCAATATATATTTACACTAAATATATTCATTAAATTTTAAAAAAATATTCGTGAGACATATTTTTATTAATCAATAATTGAAACTTTTTTTGTAAACTTCGCTAATTTTGACTAATGCTGTTTGTAGGGTATAGAAGTAAATCAATTAAATTTTTTTTATTAAAACTTTAAAAAGCCTTGTCTTTTGAAAAATGTAAAAATATAATTTTTATTAAAAAAAATTTTGATACAAATGTGAAAGAATAATAGTATATTTTTTAAAAAATACCTATTTTTCATACTAAATAAAAAATTCTCACTTTGAATATTTTTCACATCTAGACGAATGAAGATAATTGAAAAATTTGTTCAATATTTTATTTTAGAATGTAGTTTACATAATATGTTTAAAAATTTTCCTTTTATATTTCATAATTATTCTCGAAAAAATAAATGAAGTCGAGGCAAAAAAAAAATCAAAAATTCAAGCGTATATATATATTTAATTGTAAGAGATAACTTACAGGGGGGAGGGGGCTAAATTTAGTTTATTTATTTTCTTCAAGCACTTCACAGAAATAATAAAATTTTGATGAACTTTGTAGAAGTTAGGATTTTTTTAATTTAAAAAATTGTATTAATTTTTTCCATACTAAATATAGTAGATTTGACACCCTGTAACTTCTCTTGTGTTATTACAGGGTGACTACGTTATGAGTTTTTTAAAAGCTTAGGTCTTCCTCTATAACTCTTCCTTATGTTTCTATTAAATTCGAACTGTAGTTTAGGCGATACAGATATGTTAACAAAAAATTTGCTTTTGGCTTTACTGTACTTTGTTCACATAATTTCGATTTGACACCCTGTAACTTCTCTTGTGTTATTACAGGGTGACTACGGTATGAGTTTTCTAAAAGCTCAGGTCTTCCTCTATAACTCTTCCTTTTATTTCTATTAAATTCGAACTGTAGTTTAGGAGATATTGATATGTTAACAAAAAAATTGATTTAACTTTGTTGTACTTTGTTCACATAATTTACATGGAGAGAGGGCCAGGCAGACTGACGGACGGACATTTTTAAATCGAGTAAAAACAAGTGATTCTAATATTATTACAGGGTAACTACAAGAAGAGTTTTTGTGAAATCCCAAGTTTAGCATTACAACTCTTTCATATATTTCATTTCGACTCGAGCAATAATTTAGAAAATGCATTGTTCACAAGGTTTATAAGGACAGACAGATGGAAATTGTTAAATCGACTCTAAAAGTGTTTCAGAGTTGGTTCAAAGTTATGATCCGATGATATTTTCTGTGCATTACTATCATTAGCACAAATGGGATATCCTGTAAAATTTTTTAAAATATTGGCAGATTAAAAATATCGTTTCAGAATACTTATCTATATGTCTGTCTGTTGAAATTAATTTTCTGAAGCCAATAGCTGAATAAATACATTTCTTTTAGCGCACGTATATAGTAAATGGTTACGAAAATCTTGGTATTAAAATTCTACAAAATCCGTTCATGAATGGCAGAAATATTTTGTTTTATTTTTATAAAACTACACCATAATTTGATTTCAATTGTGAATAGCTTAACAAATATAATTGATTTTACTTTAATATGCATAATTTAAAAAATATTAATTACTTAAAAAAAAATCATTAAATAAAAAAAAAACCTTAATGCATTTTCCAAACCATTCCCCAAAATAATAACATATCTCATTTTTTCTTTTCATTTTATGTAATGCAACCTGTCTAAACCCCTTCAATTAAATCATATATGTTTTCTATATATAAACCTTGAATTTATTTAAAAAAAAAATAAAAAATATAACTTTTTTCACTCTTCTTATTTACATAGAGAAACTTTAAAAGTGGAATGAAATGAATTTAAAAACAAATATAAAAAAAAACAGAACCAACTACAAAAGAAGCTAGCAATTAACATAAAGCCCAAGAGTATGAGCTACAAAATTCAAAGTCTTTTAGTAAAAAGAAAAATATAATAAAACTGATTTGAAATGAAATACATTTTGCCTACAATTAGTCATGATTATAATACATAATACATATGTATATGTTTATATCTATGTATTTCATATAAATGTAGTTCAAGGGTAACATTCGCACTTTTTATACTTAAACGAACAAATAACACTGAAACTAAAACTTATTTACAATAATTTTTAATTAATGCTTTAAAAGTATTAGAAACAAGTAATTTAGTCTTTTTATTTTATTTAATAGAAAAACCAAAATCAAACTGCATTTAAACAAATGACGGTCCGACAGGCGGATGGACGGACGGACGGACAGACTATATTGCATTTAAAACTTAAGCATGACTTAGAGTATTTTTAACAAAAAATTATTCAAAATATAATGCATTTTATAAAAAATAGAAAAAAACTCGATATAATATTTAAGGGAAAAAGAAAAGAATTAAAGAAACTATAGCGTAAATATATTTGATATTTACTAATTGAACTTTGAAGGGTTTTTATGAATGAATAGTGTTTTACTTGAGGTAATTTTGAATTCATTAATTAATTTTAAATGGTTACAGTTCAATGAATATTTTTTTAGGTATTTTTTTAAATTATTAATGAAGTTTTTTTCTTATTTTTATTTTCAGGTAAGCTAAAACTTTGTTGAACTATTTCCAGCGTAAGTCAAATCCGAAATTAATACAACATAATAGAAAATTCCAAATTAAAAAAGAATTTTATATAAATGAGTTCTAGTATCGAAATTATTATATTCATTCAGTTAAAAATAACTAACATATAAAAAAATTAAAAGTAAATAAATAAATAAATAAATAAATAAATAAATAAATAAATAAATAAATAAATAAATAAATAAATAAATAAACAAAAAAATATATAAATGAAAAAATAAATAAATCAATAAAAAATTAATAAATAAATAAAGAAATCAATAAATAAAACCTAACATCTTTCCAATTAAGAAATTGATAAAATCAATTAAGAAATTAGTTATTAACTGAATTAATTAGAAACACAATTAATTCGGCCGAATTAAAAATAAATGGTAATAAGTCTGGATCCCTGAAAGCACTGAACCGATTTAAATGATACTTATAACTTCGATAGATGAGAAATAAGGCTTTCAGGCTTTTGTTAGCTAAAGTGTGTAACTGGAGAACGAATGGTGCTAAATCTTGCAAATATGAACCGCTTTTAAGTATTGAGTTTTCCTAAACAAAGCAAAGAAAAACAAGCTTATTGTGTTAATTTATTTTTTATTGAATAATAATATGAATTAAAATTAATTTTTTATGAAAAATTCTTCTGCTCTAAAAGATATTTCAACATGACATGGAATCCGTTTTTGACATGGAATCACTGACTTCGAAATATAATAAACCATCACATGAACGAAAAAGTGCCACAATGTTCCCTAATGAATTGTCATTAACTTAGGAACATGTATCTAAATTCAAAATTATAGAAAATTCAAAAAGTACCATCAGAACAAAAATGTATCATAAAATCTCCTCTTATGGATTCACATTCATTTAGGATTACATATCATTAATTTCATCTTTCTATATTCATAATTATAAAAAAAAAAATCAAATAGTACCATTAGAACAACAAAAAAAGTACCATTAAGACCATATATTTTATTTTATGTTTCTAGGTTAAATATTATAGGAAATTCAAAAAGTACCATTAGAAGAATCTCATTCACTTAGGACTACATAACCCTAATTTAATGTTTCTAGGTTCATAACTTTAGAAAATTCAAAAAGTACCATTCAAATAAGAAAAAAGTACCACAAAGTCTCCTCTTATGAATTCTCATTAACTAAGGATCACATCCCAAATTTCATGTTTCTAAGTTCATAATTATAGAAATTTCAAAAAAGTACCATTAAAACAACAAAAAAGTACCATTAAAACAACAAAAAAGTACCGGATTATGCGTATTTAATTTCATGTTTCTATATTAAATATTACAGGAAATTCAAAAACTGCTATTAGAAGAACAAAACGAACCAAAAAGTCTCTCCTCTTGATTTTTTACTCATAGGACTATATATCTTTAAGTACCACCTATTCCGCTCTTGTGAATTCTTATCCACATAGGACTAAATTGACTTAATCTTATGTTTCTAAGTTTAATGTAATTGAAAATTCATTATTAAGTTTGAATTA
>MINK01188108.1:7652-22373 GCA_001735545.1 Phormia regina
TTTTATTTACATGGATGGTTGACTGCTTGAATGGGTTGGTTGCCTGGAAAATAGACACAAAAACAACAAAAAAACAAGACAAATTCGTTACACTTTATTATTATTATTATTAAAAAAATATTTACTTGTACCACATACATAGTAAGTAGTTACAAACAAATAATAAATATATATGTATTTAGTTTAAAGACGTAACTTTTTTTTCACACTCAAGTGATATTTTTACTATATTACTGACATTTTTCTCTATTATTTGTTTTTTTTCATGTTATAGGCGAGAAAGTCCTCTACTAAAAAATCCAACCCCCACCATTGCTACGCTGTCATCATCACCATCATGCCAATGTAATTGATATTACATTTATAAACACTTTAAATAAAAGAAATACAATATTCATTGAATTATGATCACTTTGAGAGCATGATTATGATGAAGCTGAAGCTGAATCTGAATGTGATGGATGGTTGACTGACAGACTGAATAAATGACTGCTAGTGATGATGGTAGAGAGATGTTAAGATGTTTTTGTGATATTTAGGAATTCGTTCACTAGTTTATAATGTTATTTACTAATTTCTACAGCTTCTTTTACTACGTTTTATATAAAAATGAAATTACTTAATAAGTGTAAAATTACCCATTCATATTTTTTTTTATACAGCATTTTATTTTCTATCTATTTGCTTTTGATACACCTGATACATTTGCAACTTATTTATTATTATTTTTTTTCTACAGTTTTATTTGTTTAAAGACGTAATTTTAATGCAAGAATGATTATTACTGTAAATACATTATATAGCGCAGCTACTATATTTAGTCAAACTTGTTTTTAAATTGCTAATTTAATCTTTTTTATTTGCCTTTAGCTGGTAATGACACAGAAATATTTGATAGGAAATATTAAATTTCTTTTGTACAATTTTTTTATTTAGAAAAAAATCTAGGAATTATTATAATAAATGTGTAGTTAGCTCATTTGTTATGCAGGTTAAAAAAAAAAAAAAAATTCTCAGATTTTTCATTAATTTTTTTTTTTTTTTGAAAAATATTCTCGGATAAAGTCTTACTTTTTACAAAGAAAATTTTGTAAATCTGTGTTTGAATGCAATATATCATATAAAGGATTTTACACCGGTGTAAAAGTGCAACAATTTTATGAAATTATTTTTTAGAGTATAACATTTATATAAAATAGTTTTGCAAATCTATATTATGGTGAAAAAATTTTCTATAGAATATGTAAAAGTGCAACATTTTTTTTGCAAATCTGTGTTAAGGTGCAAAATTTTCTATACAAAATTTTGCATTCTGTGTAAGATTGCATCATTTTAATGAATAGTATAAAATTCACGGTTTTAGTGCAACATTTTGCAAATATATGTTATAGTGAAAAACTTATTATAAAATCTGTAAAAGTGCAATTTTTTTTGTTAATCTGTGTTAAGATGCAACATTTTCTATACAAAATTTTGCCAGACTATGTCAAAGTGCATCGTTTTCATAAAATGAAATTCATTGTTAAAATGCAATATTTTCTATAGAATCTTTAAAAGTGCCGCATATTTTTTGCAAATCTGTGTTAAGATGCAATATTTTGTGTGTAAAATTTTGAAGTCTATATGCAGAGTGCATGATTTTCATAAATATTATGATATTATCTGTAAGAGTACACCATTTTCTATAAAATATTTTGCAAATCTGTTAAATGTTATGGTGGAACATTTTCTATAGAATCTGTAAAATGCAAAATTTTTTTGAAACATTTTCTATAAAAAAATTTTGACAGTTTATTTCAGAGTGCATCATTATCATAAATATTATGAAATTCACTATTAGAGTGCAACATTTTCTATAAAATATTTTGCAAATCTATGTTATAGTGAATCTTTTTCTATAGAATTTGAAAAAATGCGAAATTTTTTGCAAATCTGTATTAAAGTGCAACATTTTCTTTAAAAGATTTTCCCAGTCCATTTCAGAGTGCATTATTTTTCATGAATACACTAAAATTCACTGTTAGACTGCAAAATTTTCTGTAGAACATTTTGCAAATCTATGCTATGCTGAAGCAATTTCTATAGAATCTGTAAAATTGCAACATTTTCTATAGGAAATTTTGCAACCCTATGTAAATATTCAGCATTTTCTATAGAAAAATTTGAAATTTTTTTCAAACACCTAATTTTAATAAATATTATGAAATTTCCTGTTAAAGTGCAACATTTTCTAAACAAAGTTTAGGGTGCATTTTCTATATGCAACTCCATGTTAGAGTGTATCGTTTTCATATACATATATTTCTTAAATTCACTGTTAGAGTGCAATATTTTCTATCGAAAATTTTAGAATTTTTTCTACAAATGCAACATTTCTCATGGAAAAATGTTGCAATATTTTGCAACTTGGTGTAAAATTGCAAAATTTTCTATATAAAAAAAATTTGCTACTCTTTGTAAATGTGCTACAGTTTCTGTTTTAATTTTGCAACTCTATATTACAGTGCATAATGTTCATTAATAATTATGCCATTCACCGATAGAGGGCAACATTTTGCATAAAAGAAATTTAAATTAAAAATTTTAGAGTGCAATATTTTTTATACATAATTTTGCAATTCTAAATTGCAGTAAATATTTTCTTAACAAACTATTTTATGCAAAAATATTTTATAAAAATGATTTATTATTATTTTCTATAAGAAATTTTGCAAAGTTGCAACATTTTCTATAAAAAAAAAACTTTGAAACTTTTTGTTAAATTATATGTTAAGGCAAACATTTGTCAATTAATGTTAACATTTCTTATAGGAATTTTTGAAGCTCGGTGTAAAATTGCAAGATTTTCTATATAAATTTTTGCAACTTGTTGTAAAGTTTCATTATTTTCTATAGAACATTTTGCAACGCTATACAAACTTGCTATAGTTTCAGTATAAAATTTTACAACTCTATGTTTCAATGCATAGTTTTCATTAATAATTATGCGATTCATCGGTAAAGGACAAAATTTTGCACAAAAAAATAAAATTTTTTGTTAGAGTGCAATATTTTTTTCTACATAATTTTGCACCTCTAAAATGCAATAATTATATTATATTTTATAAAAATTATTTCTTTTAGGATATTTAGGAACTCCGTGTAAAATTGCAACATTTTCTATAGAAAAGTGCAATATTTTCTATACAAAATTTTTGCATCTCTAAATTATAGTAAATATTTTCTATTTCTTAAAAATTATTTCCTTTAGAATATTTTGGAACTCGGTTTAAAATTGCAACATGTTCTATAGAAAACTGAAACTTTTTGTTGAATTCTATGTAAAAGGAAAGACTTTTTTATAAAAAAGTGTTGCAAATCCATGTTTACTTTTTCTATTTTTGCAACTGGGTGTAAAGTTACAAGATTTTCAATAGATAATTTTACATATCTATACAACGTGCTACAGTTTCTATAATAAATATTGCAACTCTATGTTAAAGTGCATCATTTAAAAAATAACAATTATGCGATTCACTATTAAAGGGCAACATTATTAGAGTTAGAGTGCAATATTTTCCACACACATTTTTTGCAATTTTAAATAACAGTAAACATTTCTTTATGAAATTATTTTATAAAAAAAGAAAATAATTTATAAAAATTTTGTTTTATTTTATTTTTTAATTTATAAATTTTATTTTCATTTTCTCTTTAAGGCCTGCAAAAATCACATAAAACCTACTGTACCTGAAGAGCACTATAAAGCTGTTTGTAGAGCATTAGTAACAGAAACTCTGGAATTACGAATATTTCTACAACAAGTTTTAAATCAAGGCAAGTCTTAAATATATTTTGTTTATTTATAATAAAAAAATAATTAATTATAAAAATCATTTAACAACAAATAAATAATATATCTTCTTTAACTCTTCTTTAACATACAGGTGCTGATAATCTACATTTAAAAGCCGATTCTCAAACATCACAGCAGGAATTGGCCA
Organism: Phormia regina; assembly: GCA_001735545.1. NCBI lineage: Eukaryota > Metazoa > Arthropoda > Insecta > Diptera > Calliphoridae > Phormia > Phormia regina. Next base: position 11,636 of record MINK01188108.1, read on the forward strand.
AATTGGGCTTCAATGATTGGGTAAGTAGTGTAAATATTAATAAGTTTTACTTAAGTCTATTTAGTTTATTATAAATAGAAGAAGAAGAAAAAAGCAATAATAATCAATTTTTATAATTTTTTTTTTACAATTAATGAGGGTGTTTATGTTTATAAAATTTATGAGTTTTGTCTTCGAAAGTGTTAATATTTTATTTGGGTAGACACTCCTTGTTTTTTTTTAGGAATATTTGCTTAAAAATTTGCAAATTTTTCGTTATCTTTATTATAATTTAAATCATAATTATAATTTTCGCATTACATTTGTTTAAACAAATATTATTGTGTATTAATATTAAGGTTTCAGATTGCGTGTTTATAAAAGATTTTTTAGGTTTATTTTATTCAATTAAAATTTGTTGTAAAAAAATTTAGGTTTTAATATTTTTTTCTTTTGGAAGACCACACACGTGTAGACTATTTATCGCACCTTTATTTTTTTGGGATTGCAATTGATTTATGGGTTGACATTTCATGTAATGGATGACAAGTTTTATTATTAAAATTAAATTTTATTTTATTAAATAATAAATTTTTTTCCAAAATAAATTTGTTTTTATTAAAAAAATTGTTCATAAAACTATAGCATTTTCATTTTTAAATGCTATTATTTAGGCAATAAATTTTTATGAAATTAAGTCCACACTTTTTAAGAATGAAAACTCATTTGTTTTTTTCTCGTAATACAACTTCAAGAACTTACATTAGCTAATTATTTAAACTTTTAACAAAATCATTATTTAACAAATACAAACAAGAAATATTGAAGAGCTTTTTTAACAAATATTGATATTCGATAACTAATTTAAAGTGTTTCCATTTATACGTTTTATTATTGTTTAATTATATAAGTTTGTCATTTCATTCAGAATAGAAATTTGGGGTTTCATAAGTATATTAATAGTTAGTAAGTCCTTACAAGTAAGGATATTTATAATGGAAGTAATAAATATAGCTGCATCTTATGAAATTGACGTTTCATATTGGTATCTGAAAGCTTCGGAAATGATGTTATGATGTGTCTCTCAAAATAGCGAAAAATTTATGGAACTTGACTTATTTGTTAAGAAAATTCTAATCATAATATGATCATAAAATTTAATATTTTTCTACAATTAATAAATTTATACACATTTATGAGTCCCTCTTAATGGCAAAAAACTAAATGAAACTTGACTTATTTGTTAAAAAATTTCCTATCATAATATGTTCATAAATTAATGAAGATGTATAAAATTATTAAAAGGTAAAAGTTAATCCAAAATATATATTAATTTGCCAAAAATAATATAATAAAAATATAAAAATTAGATTTTAAGATTCTTTACTAACATCCTTACAATTCATGTTTGTGATAATTTCAAACAAAAATCATTGATTAAATAACTAGTTCTAGAATCATTCCTTAGAATGAATAAGTCATGAATCTTAACGCCAGTTCACAGTAGGGCAAAAAAAGAAAAATTTTGAAAATAAATGTATAACTTCTGATTTGCTGTATAACTTCTGAACAGAAGAGTGTACAATATTAAGTGTGGCAGAGAGATCCAACGGACCACTCGGAGGCAATGATAATGGGCTCAAAATTTTATTCTCCTGCCATTTTTTTTTTTTTAACAGAACCTTAAATATTTTTTCACTTATAATTTTTTTAATTTCAAAAATTAAAAAAAAGTATAACGATTTTCCTCACCTAAATTGCATTGCTATGTTGACATAATCTTTGTTATGTAGAAAAGACTAATAGAAACATTGAAATCAATATATTTTATAGAACCGAATCTATGCCACTTTAAAGTTTTAAAGTCCCACTTTTTGCGTATTTTTATGTCAGAACAAACATTTTCGGCTGAAGCGATTTAAATTTTTGTTTTATTTTCATAATCTGTGGCCTAATAGTAGTGACGAAAAAAAATTGTCCTCTAAGTCCCCCATTTCGCTTAGCAAACATAGTTGCCTATGGGTTGAAAGCAAATTAAGTAATTGTTAAAATTATTTCAATTTTGTTGTTTTTTGTATTAAAAACATAAAGTAAAATACAATAAATCTTAAAGAATTGTTATTAATGTTGTTCATGATAGATTCCAAAACAATCACGGGATGTTTTGAAACAAAGGAACACAAAACACTTGTGCAACTATATTTTTTAATGGATGCAAAATGGCAACAGCGTTTCCAACTTTCACTTTTTTACATTTTATGCAGAGATTTGGGTTTGCTTATAAAGTGAGTTCCTAATTTGGTTGAAGCTGAAAATCCACGTTTTCTTTTCGTACTCGTAATATACTTTCTTTTGATTCATTAGATCAACGCCACCCATTACTTTATTATAGTGCTGTATAATCAGGGGGCAATTAATATCTATTTTGCTAGCTTGTCCAGCAACACGTCGCTTGACCTTGATTTCCGCTGTTGGGTAAATAAAATTTGAGGAGAGATAGACACCTCCACTGTCCATCCATTTTACAACGGAAATGATATCCGACATGAAGCAACTTATGTCCCCTCTTTTCATATCTTTATCCGCAGGAAAATTCTTTGGCATGTGCTTTCTATAGCTCCACATTCCATTATTTTGCCATATCATTTTGCTGGAGAATGTGCATTAAGTTTATACTTGTAAAGAAATTGTCGAAGTAAACTTCAACCCCTTTTTTGGTCAGTGGCTTACATAACTGTCAATATTATACAAGTATCTTATTTCTGACTCACATAAACACCATAGTTTGAATCCCCATAAAAAAGATTTGTCCTTCTTAAACTTTAACACATGTTCATTGATAGAGTTTTTTGGAAAACGTATATGCGTCAGGAATAGCCTTGTTAATGTGCTCTAAAATTGCACGAATTTTGTTTTGTTTTGTAATCTAAATGTTGTCGCAAAAGTGAACATTGTTCCGTGGCATGGGTCCTGCAACATGAGCTTGGTGAAATATTGGATCAGTGGACCAATTAGACAATTTAGAAGTTTTAATTGCATAGTTTTTTAGGAATGATATTTTTCGTTTCAACCCATAGGGAAATATAATTGCCAAACAAAGACCATTTTTTAGATAAATTTGAAACCTCGTAGGGTGCAACCAGATAGGAACTGGCACTCAACTACAATTTTATTGCCCCAATCCTCTTCTGTAAAACAGTCTTTGACATATCTCTACGTGGACAACTCAAAAACATCTCATCATTGAACATGTAAAATTTTATTGAGATATAATGATTCACAAAAATTATTTTCAAAAAAATCATTTTGGATCCACTGTGCAGTAAGGGAACCAATATACGTACTTACTTATATCAGTTAATTTTTTAACTAATAAAATTAAATTTTCGACTTAAAGTATGCTTTCATATTTTCACATTTATAAATTTACATTACAATGCTTAATACACATGTTTGTATATATATTTATATTATATATTTTTATATAAAAAAAATATTATCCATTAAAAAAAAAAATAACTTAAACAAGGGCTTCAAAACATAAAAAATTGGTTTTGCCTGATATGTCAGTTATTATTAAACGATTTATTTCATTTTTTTTAGACCAAAAATTTGTAAAACATTTTCAAAATATTCTTATTAAAAATGAAGTCCTAACAGAGGCATCAGAAACTTAAAAAACCATGTTTTAACCCATTTCTGACCACTAACCGATTCCATTGAGATAACTTTAGGAAATTTGGCTCAAAGTTTTTTTTTGTGATTGTGATAACAAATTAGGAAGATTTAAACGCCTAAATATTTTTTGTTCCGAAATACAGGGCCTGGAAAATTTCAGAAATCTTACCAGAAATTTTTTCTGAACAACATTTTGGAAATTTTTAAGCTGAAATTTAAAGCTATTTACCTTTAGAATACCCCTATAACATAAATGCAGTTTTTCGGAAAGCAGATTTAAAAATATCGCCGAAATGATCATAGATGCGTTTTCGCAACACTAACGTTCTAGCCGATCTGTGGGTCTTTAACACCTGATTTTAGACAGCCTATGTATTAGGGTATCCAATTAATCAGGGTTTCACATTATTCGGTTTATTTGACAAATAATTAATAAATAATTAGGTTTTAAGTTTATCGGTTAATAACCGATTAATGCCAAATTATTCGATTAATCGAATTGTTTTAGTAATATAAATTAGACATATAAATAATGCTCTTTATAAAATTTAATCTAATTAATAGTTATTTTGACACTTAATATAGATAATAAAGCGTCTGTCTTAATAGATCCATCAACCATTTGTTTCAGAAAATTGGACTTTATGCATAATACTATTAATGTTATTAAAATTAAAGTTTAATAAATCAGCTTTTCGTATTTTCTGTATCAGAATTATATCTTGTTATAAATATATTGTAATGTTCTTAACATTATTATCCTTGCGGGATCCAAAGGAAATAATATTGTCACAAGTTCAAGAATTTATAAAATTTTAATCTTTCAATGTCGCATTATGTTAAATAAAGTGTCCCAATAAAGGAATAATATTCAGAGGAGTAAGTAAGAACCTTAACGTGGAAACCAGAGATAGTACAAAATCGGATGATTCCAATAAATGTTCCATTTTTGAGAGCTATTTAGTGATAAGAAAGTCATGAATATTGAAATTATGTTTCATTGGCACTTTTATTTCGCGCAAGACATTAAGTGTGAAATAATATGTTGGTAGTAAAAATCGATTGCATTTATTTATTTGAATTTAAATTAAAAACTACAATTTAATGTACCAATAACTATAAAAAATTGGCCTTAACTTCATAATTAGTTAATTAGGCGATGTTAAAGTTACTGATACGAAAACGCAACAGCGGTCGGTAATGGGTTAAGCATATTTCCTTCGTTTATTAAGCGATCTTGCTGAAATTCAGTAGCAAAATTCACGAACGTATTTCCAATCATTTGATATATATATTATATATGTCAGTTATCGGTGGACTTCATAAACGGCATTTCAACCGACACTGGGACGAACGGACATGATTTTATTCATATTGTTTCATACAAGCATCCAAGGATTTTTATGTAATTACAAACGGAATGACCAACTTATATATACCCTTTAAAGCTGTTGTGAAGGGTATAAAATTATGAAGGGTACATATGATCCAGTATTAACGGCTGCATATTATTTTCTCTTTTTTATAAAATCTAATATACAACTAATTGAATTGAGTCTAAATGATTTCGCATACGATTTGAAAACAATTAAATTATCATTGTGCAATAGTTAAACATTGAAGAACAATTAGCTAAATTATTATTATTATTATTTACTCTATTGTTTTTTTCGATTGGTTTTTTTTTTTTTAATTTTTCTAATTTGCTAATATATTTTATTTTGTTTTATTTATTGTGGTTGATTTTATAATTGCAATTATATTCATTTTGTTCCTTATGTTAGCGGGTTTTTTTTTTAATAAAAAAAAATAATTCTTATCTATTTTCTATTGTTTATAAGATAGTTAATATTATTATTTATTTATTATCTTAAGGTTTTCTAACACTTTGCGTCAATAGAAACTTTTCTAAAACAACCTTGACAATGGCGTTGTAAACATATAATAAAATTTTATAAAGAAATAATAAATTAAGTAGAATAATTTTATTATTGCAAAAAAGGAAAAAAAAAAGAATATTATTAAAATCACAAGAAATGGACAATGATTTAAAAATTTAATTAATAATATATATGAGAGTACAGTGATGATTAAATAAATAAAATTAAATATTTAAAAAGTTAATAAATTGTTAATACATTTAAATGAATATTTGAGTGATTATTACAATTTTTTCCGAAATAAATTTTATGTAAATTGCAAGGCTTTTTTTCAAATTCAATAAAAGATTAGTGACTACCTGTCAAAGTTGACCAATGTAACTTTTTGTTCAATATAATGAAAGATTTGTAACTTTTTTTTCCTTTTGTGAAAATCTAATACAAAGATTTATAAAAAATATTATTATCAAATTTTTGTTATGATTAACAAAAAAAAATATGAAAAATTACCTAAGTTAACAACTTATGTAAGTTGAAAAAGAAGTATTCAAAAAAAAATAAAATCTTATTTCCAAAAAGAAACAAAGCAAATTTTTTTTTATTACAAACATTTCAAAAAAATTTCAATATTTTTCATAAAAAAAAATGTTTAGTTTTTGAATTGCGTAAAAAGTGCATAAAAAGCGAATTATAATATTTGTCATTTATTTTGTCAAATAAAATTGAAATCATAAGTGAAGTTTATAAAAGTCAAACAGAAAGATAGACAGACAGACTTACATACCTACATACGTTTTGTTCATTCATTTCAAACTAAAATTTACAATACAACATGTGCTTGTTTGTTCATATCATATGTCTTGTCTTGGGAATTATCACAAAAACCAATTGAAAAATTTTTTGACAAAAATTAAAAAAAAAAAAATAAAAATAAAGATTTGTCTGCTTGCATTTGAGATACAGTTTGACAAAGGTTTGTGACAGGTTTTAAGAAAAATTTCCATTTGATTTTATTTTTTCTTAATCTGTGTGTGTGATGTGATGTTGGTTGCACATTGTTGGCGTTTTGTTGTTTTTTGTTTGAATATATGTATGTATGTACTTATGGCATGACATCGTATGGCATGAAATGAAATGAATAAAATTTAATGGTGTTGTTTCTTTTATGCCTTTATGTTTAGTTATGCTTACTGCACTGCATTTTTATATAATTTGCATAAATTATTTACTTTTATACATTTTTGGTTGTCTAATTTTTTTTTTTTTTTTTTAATTTTGAAAAATTGTTTATTTCTTTTTTTTTATTATTTTTAGTTTTAAACAAATTGTTTCGTTACACAATTTTAAATAAAAAAAAAAAATAGTAAGTGGTTTAGATGAGTATTAACAAAATGAAATAAAATTAAATAATGAGAATTTTTGTAACATACAAATTTATTTGTTTAGATTTTGAATAATTTTTTGATTGGCAAAATTAATATATAAAAAAAATTGAAGAAGCTAATTTTAATAATATTTTGGCTTAGCATCCATTTATAGTTATGTATGCTATTTTATAACCAAAAAAAGAAACATGCACAAAGAAATCACAAATTTATAACATTTTCTTTAAGCTACTAATGTTTTCATAATTTTCTTTTTATCTTATAAATTTAATAAATTATTTGTTTCTGCTTTAAATGTATCTTTGTCAGATACCGGAAAAGTAATAAAGTGAAATTTATAATTATTTAAAGAAAGTTTAATATTTAAATTTGTAATATTGTAATAAAATTTTATTAAATATGTGGTTTAAAATCCTTATTAGGAAAATATTACAAAAAAATATTTAAATTCAAGTTTTTTCTTTAAATTTAAAGGAGACAGTAAATATCGCCTAATTAGGCCACACACAATATTAAACCTTAAATACATGTTGTAACATATAATGAAACAAAAGTGTTTAAAAAACAGTTATAAGGAGGTTAATATTGTGGTTAAAGTATAATATCCCTAAAAGGAAATAAACTGTTTAGTGTAAACATGTTAACAAAAATGTTGGTAATTGTAACTACTTTGAGTCTACATTAGACAAAATTTTATCAAGACAAACGTTAACATTTTATCTTGATAAAGATTTGTCTAATGTAGACTGAATTTGTCAGTATTATTGCAGGGTTAAAAGAAAATTGTCTGCGCTCGAGCTCTGACAACTTTGTCTGGATAATTTTTAACAAAAGACGCCATCTTAATTGTTGTTGATACTGTTACATGGTTTATATATGATATATGTTTTCCCATATAATTGTCAAAGATAAAAAATTATCTGCAACTCAAACGAAACACTTGACATTTGTCTTGACATAAATTTCTCTAATGTAGGCTCGACGTTAAGCTCATCCAAAGGAAGAATGGACACCTTGGCTAGGTAATTTAAAAATGATATCGAGGCTATATTTGGATATGTGTTTTATATCCTTTATAATTTAAGCAACAAGTAAAATGTATCCAAGTCCCAAGTTTTAACAGGTTTTTAAACCGGGTTTAAAAACATTTTTTTATATACAGTGGCTCGCAGCTTATTTCGTGCGTTTGCAATTTAATAACATTACTGTTAATAAATATTTTATTTTTGTATGTAATTAAAAAAAAAAACACCAGATAGTTAAATATAAATTGTTATTAATAAGATGAACAAAAACGTAAAAGTAATTCATCTTTAAAATAAAGAATTAACAGAAAAATCAATTATAACAAAAGGTCACTTCGTAGCTTATTTCGTGTACGTATTAAAATAAAGAATTTTACAAGTTTTTTTTTTTTAAAGTTTTAAAAATAACTAATATTTGGTTGGGTAACCTTTTTGCTTTAAAACATCTTTTAGTCTAGACTGCATAGAACTTACAAGTTTTTTGTGTATACCGTTGATATTTTTTCCCATTCTATAGTAAACTCCACAGATTCTCAATAACGTTTAAATTTGGTGATTGGACTGGTGTTTTAAAGTGAGGACAGTTTCCAAAAATAATCTGCAAAAAAATATATGCTTCTTTTCATTTATTTGAATAAATAAGGATATTATGAAGTAAAATTTTAATGAAAACTAAAAACACGAAATAAGCTGTGAGCCACTGTATCTATTATTTAGACTGTTGTACAGATTCGATGTTTCGGATAATAGAACGATTTTGTTTATTTATTCAGAAAAAAAATTGAAAAAGATTTAGACTTTTCAGTGCAAAACCAAATTCGCTAGAAGCCGTAAAGAATTGATAACAAAAACGAATTTGGTATTTTCAGTTATTTTGGTGATATTTCAGATATTTTGATGTCTCAGCTATTTCGCTAATAAAATTTTATGTAAAAAATATATAACTGAGGCGTTAAAAAAGCTAATTTAAAAAAAGCGGACATTGTTATATAGACTTTCTATCAATAAGGATCCAGAATATATATTATAAATTTATATAATAAATTATGAGTCTGAGTTAAATGAACAAGAAAGAGACAGAGAGAAAACTGTTGTCTTAAACGGACAAATTTAGAATTAAAACTTTTGTAGATGATATATATTCCCGGATTTATTCCAATCCTCGAGGCCTAAATTAAAAGAATACATTCATCAAGGGATTGGATATAGGGATATTTAGGGATACCTATAAATTGAGTGAAAATGTTGTCAATATGCTTCTATATTAACCAATAATAAGTGGATATCATGTATAACAATTATAGGATACTCCAAAGAATACCATGACGGATTTGAAAAACTTGGTTATCATATGCATAAATTTTGAGTGGAACAGAACTAAAAATTTTTGGAAAATAAATTTCTAATTTCAGATATGCGTTGCAAATCATTATGTGGGACCTCAATGTAGTAACACTCTGACATAGAAAATTTGTAAACGTTTTTTTTTTTTTTTTTATTTCTTATTCTATTGTGTCCCCTTGTGCAATATAATTTCAAAGACTGATATTGCAGAATTGAGAATTAAATAATACTCATATAAGATAAGATCATGTATGTGGTCCAATAATTACAGCAGCTGACTAGACAAAGAGGAAAAACTATCCAATTATCTTCGCTGCTAAAAAAATTATTTTCAGTATTTGAATAATATTTGGGACGACATACTGATCTATTTTTTGAACTAGTTAAATCTATATGAACCAAGAAAATCTCTTCGACATTAAACATATAAATCAGTGATTCCATATCAAAACGGAAAAAAACAGACATTTTCGGATTTGATATTTCCGATTTTAATGATATTCACTTCAGATATTAAATATTGCAAATGTTACTTAAATCAAAATTCTTCTTAGTAAAGAATCCTTCCGGTCTAAAAATATGACGTTTCAAAAAGCGGTTGATTTTTTTCATCAAAAGTTATCACACTTTATTGCTCATAACTTCTAAAATATTAATTGTAAAATTCTTATTTTCATTTCAATTAATAGGAAAACACATGGACTCTTAAAAGACAAATAAATTATTTATATACTTTGAAAGTTCAAAGGTTGGAATTAATATTATAATAACTAAAGCCTTATATCTCAAAACACGGTATTCTTAAAAAATACATATATTCTCTATATATGTGCCAAATTACAAGTTGAAGCCCCTTTTAGTTTAGGAGTTATGAAGGAGAATACAGAAAGAAACACATTTTTATATGTTAAATTTAAAATATTTATTAAAATTATTTTCAAATTATTTTTTATGAGCACATATTTAAAAAATAATTATATAAATAATTTGATTATATTTTTTTACATAACTTCTGAACTAAATGAGTGTCCAATATGAAATTTTGCACACGCATGAAGTAGAGTTATATTAATATTATATGATTTTTTTAGGATTTTGAACTTTCAATCTAAAGTAACTCACTTTATATCATTTTTAAGATAATGTTCTTGTTTTTAAAACTAAACTAAAATGAACTTTTTATTTTCTATAGCTTAAGAGTTATTAATAATTGGATTTTATTTTTGTCCATAACTCCTAAACTTAATAAGGCTTATACTTGAAATTTTATATCCATATGAAAAAAAGTTATTTCAACAATAATAAGTTTTAAAAATAGCGGTTTTTGAGTGACAATAGTTTAATTTGTTATCTCCTACTTTGACCTTTGAACTTTTAATGTAAAAAACTATGTATATATCTTTATGAAGTTAATATTTGTGTCTTTAATATTCAGCAAGAACTAAAA
>MINK01188109.1:2466-15143 GCA_001735545.1 Phormia regina
TGATATGAAAATGTTACAACACCGATTAGTTCAAATAATTGTCATGAATATTTACTTTAAAGATCCCACATTTAAAATACTTAGAAAAACAATAAAAAATTACATGCTCAACTAAAAAAAAATGACTAAGAAAAAAAAACGAAATAAAAACCAAAATTAACTAGAACAAAAAAATAAATAAAAATATAATATGCAATCAAATCATATTCATTATTTACATCCAAAAGATTATTAGAATTCTTAGGCGAAGCAGCACATTCATCACTGCTAGCATCATCGTCTGCCACATGATGGCCACCACCATCATCGTAATCATAATCATGAGAGCTACGTTGATATTTACTATACGTTTCGGGATGATGAATTTTAATCGATTCCAAAGTTGATTTTGAGGAATGTTCGCGGGGTTTTGAGGTCGAAGCCATATTGGAGGCATTATTATTTGAACGTTTACTGTGTTGTTTATGTTCTAATTGCCTTAATGAGTTGTTAGTATTACGCGATCTCTCGTGAGGACTTACAGACTATATATATAAACACAAATAAACACACACACATATTTATATATTTTAGAATAGCAAAATCCACATAAAAGTTTTGTAAGCATTATTAATTTAAAGTGGAAAAACAAAAAAAAAAGTAGAAATATACAAAACAAGTGTGTATGGTTTCGGTTAAACATGAAAATTTTAAGGCTATAAAACACCTAAAATACAGATAACTTACCGATAGATCGGCCAAACCACCTGGTGGTAGCTTATCATCCTGTTGAGGAACACCACCAGCACCTAAACTTATATCCATAGAAGTGCCTGAGGTATTTAAACCACCATTTGCCTGAGATGCTGATAAATCTGCTAGACTAAGACTAGCAGAACCACTTGGTCCAGCTGAATTGGCTGTGGCACCAGGTGGTGGCATGGAATATATGGGATGATTGGGATCGGCTAAATCAAAAATTGGCTGTATAACCTCAGGTGCAAATACATTATTCTTTTGCCATAGATTTAATACACGTATAATGCGACTTTTATCTTCCGGTGCACAACGAAATAAATTCGCAAATGTATCTTTCATATTGCGGGCGAAACGTGGTGCAAATACATCCTTTTCTGGACCATATTGATGACGAGATTGTCGTACAATCGAATCGATAACATAAAGACCGGGTACTTTATATTCTGGTTTGCATTTCAGTATAAATTTCTCAACACTTTGTACAACATGTTTATAAAATTTAATGGCTCTCATCGCAGCTCTGGTTATGGCAGCCATTTTAGCCTTTGAAATGGGCGGTTTACTTTCATAAAGCCCGGATAGCTAAAAACATAAAAGAAAACAATAAGGGATTGTAATTAGTATATTTTCAAATATGTATTTCGATTAAAAAATGTTGCGAATTAGTCTAATTTTGAATGAAATTTTAGGAAAAAATTCGAATTTTTTATAAAAATGTAGTTTTAGGAAAAAATTTTGAATTTGTTATAAAAATATAATTTTTGGTAAAATTTCGTATTTTTATAAAATTTCCGTGATTCTAGATATTGTGTAATTCGATTCGAATTTTAAAGTACATATACAAATGAGAATATTTTTCTTTTCGAATTTAGTTACAAAATAAACCCCCTGTTGAAATTTTTTTGATTGACATTTTTTATGATGATGATACAGATCCTTTACGAAATTTTAGTTATTATTTTTTTTTTTTTTTTTTTTTATTTTTTTTTTTTTNNAGATGCTTTACGAAATTTTAGTTATTATTATTTTTTTTTTTTTTTTTTGATATCAAGGAAGTTATGGACGAAACTTGATATGGCAGATACAAATCTAATATTAGGCATGAAAGGACAAAACTTAAAAACCATAAAAAGGTTTCTCTGGCCTTACAGAATGTGCAAAAATTATGAGGAAATAGTCTTCAACTTAGTAGGCAGAAATGTCTAGGCAGTCTTTTCATCGATGAATTTTAAAGTGTATATAGAATTGATCTAGAATAAGCTGGCTAAGGGAATTTTTCCCTTCTTTTCTCATCTTTTACCTTTCCTTTTTGCATTGAATACTTCTGTCATTCCTATGAAGGGACACACAATGGACCTCTAACGACCCCGATATACACGTACTATACCTATTTTTTAGATTTTTACCAAAATTTCGATTTTTTTTTATATAAATTTCTATGTTTTGGTAAAATTTCGATTTTATTTCATCAATTTTTCGTATTTTTTTTTTAATTTTTTATTAATATTTAGATATTTTATAAAACTTTATTTTCATAATATTTCATTTTAAATTTTAATAACTTTTTAGTGTTATTTTTAACTTAAATAAAATTTTTGAATTATTTTGCCCTTTTCATTTTATGCGAAGATATAAAAACTACAACATACTTTAAGGCTTTTAATATAAACCCAGCAAACATATAGACTTAACTTTAAATTAAAAATGAATTAGAGAATTTAAGAAAATTGTCTCATAAAAATACATAGAATTTGGAGGTACTCATGTTTCCTTAATAGACGCCCTTTGGCGGAATGACTTTTAACTCTGTGATAACGTAATTCTTGCCTTTTACTAAACTTTTTTATAACAAAAAATGTTTAATTTGAATTTCTTATTTTTAAGACCCTATAACTAACAAAATATTTAATTACACTCAAATTTGTTTACATTGTTATTTTCACCGATAAAAGTACTATCAATAGTGGAAAAAATCAATAAATCGGAGCAGATTTATGGAGCTCTATTTATTCCATTTTTTTAAATTTTTGGTGCTAAAAAAATATTTTTTAGTGAAATACTGTTCCTAAATATGCGGCTTTCGGTCGGGCGGAAGGACTTTTAAATATTTTTATTCAACTTTTTGTATAAGAAAACCTTTTTTTTATTTTTTTAAATTTTCAAATCCCTATACTTCCAAAATAAATAATTGCGCTAAATGACGAAAAGTAAAATAAATAGGAAGGTCTTTTTATGTTAATTTCTTTTTTTATTGTAACATATGCAAAATAAAGAACATGATTTTGTATATTTTTGGTTGTCCTAGTAATAAGTGTTATGCATTGCCATGAAAACATTTAAAAAGATAAAGATACTATATTTAATAAAAATTGCTTTATAATAATATAAATAATTAGTTTTAAAACACTTTATATCAGTAAATTGTTTCCTGGTAGTTATTTGCCTTTTTACACGAAGCTCCCAAATATATGCAATGAATAATTAATGAAATACCACCCTACTATAGAAAATGTGCAATAAGAATGCAAGAAAGAGCATAAATAAATAAAACCAAACAAGCAAAAATAAGAACTTGAAATTAATTATTGTTTTTTTCTTAAACACATACAATATAAAAATATTTACAAAATATCATTTTCAGAATTGCAAAATATGAAATCTTATTATCTAAGTGATAACAGCAAAAACAAGAGAACAAAGCATCAAGCAATAAGGGTTTAAAAAGAGAACAAACAAAAGGCCCTCAAACAACACACACCAACAAACGTGGCCTGTTTTACTAAATTTCCACAAAAAAAAAAAAAAAAAAACGCCGACTATTTCATTTTTATTTTTTCCACATTAATATTTATGTAATATTGTGAACTATACCATAAAACTGGAATTTTGTTTTTTGGAAATCTGTTAAATTAATAAAACTTACCTCATTATTAAACGCCACTACGTTTTCCATTTTTTTTTTNNTTTTTTTTTTCAAATGATGTACTTGTCTACCGTCAAGAAAAAATCTTGCAAGTAGCCTTAATTAAGTAAAAAAAAATTTCTTCTTTCTACACCTTGTAAAAGCAGTCTTGTTTTTTTGTAGCACTTAATTCTTATATATTTTTGAAATATACATATTTATTCATATATTCTCATTAAATATACCACGTTGAAGATCGTTCAATTTGATATTAATATTAATTTGTTCGATGTTTAAACATGGTTCTTTTAACATTTACTTTAACAACCGTGTTTAACCATCGAATAATAATAATAATAATAATAATAATAATAAAGAAACCTTTGGTTATAATTTGTATCCTTCAGTTTGAATTAATTTTTATTAAAGTTTAAAATCAAGTATTCGGGATTTAGGTGGACAAATTGTATTTTGACTGGACAAACATAAAAAAACTGGACAATCCAGCCGAATCCAACCCAACTGGCAACCCTACTCCCGAAATAAATATTACACGATCATAAATGCCTTAAATATATCAATATTTTAATGAAATTCGGTGCAAAGAAGTTTTCTATAAAAGTCAATTTTATCAATAAATGGTAAAAATGATAGCATAATATTTGTTTTTTTTTTTTAACGAAATATATGAAGGGTTGAAGTCGTTAATTATGAGGCATTGCACAATTTAATATCTTAAAATTAAAACCCATATGGAATCCTTCATATCAAAAATGTATTCCAAAATGTAGAAAAATATCTTCCCGATATATAGCCACTAATAAATTTGTATACTAAATCACCTGAAGATAAAGCTCCAAAATATACCGCGACATAATTGCACTTGGTTTTATACTCTAATTACTACCGTAGTTAGGAAAACACACAATTATGAACGAGTTCAAGAAATATTTAAGGCAAATTGATTTATTAATGAACCCAAAAAAATGCCTTAAAATACATTTTTGGAAGATAATCCGTTAAAAATTGTACTTAGTTCTTTATTATTTATTACAATCAAACATTTTCAAGACTTAAGAAATTAAGATGAAAATATATATAATTATGTTAAAAATAATCCGTTTGTAATGTCAAGTTAATATTGAACCTATTCTGTTGACCGGCAGTATATATGATAAAGCAATCAAATGATATAATATGCACATAAATATTCAAAGAAAGTGTATATATCGATGTTAGAATAAAAATAATTATATTTTTTTAATTTATTTGGATTATTTATGTATTAATAATAAATATTTATATTTATAAACCTTACGTTATTAAATTATAAATATGTACACTTTATAATCGACATTTCTTATAAACATTGGCAGAGTTGTATTTTTAGTATTTATATTTAGTTTTGGTTTTTGTTATTATTAAAGACAGAGATGTTATGCGTCACATACATATGTATTTTGTACACATTTACGTTTTAAAAACTGTGTAATTTGTATGGTTTATTAAATTACATGAGTTTAGAAACTATATGGCAATTTTTTATTATTGTATATAATATTTGGACTTTTACAGAAAAAGGAAATTATAACTAAAATATATTGGTACTTTCTTGCCATAATTTCCTAAATATTCAGCAAACCATACAAAATTCCATCACTGATTTGCACTCAATGGCAGCACTGAAAAAAAAGAAACTTAACGCCATTTTTCTAATGGAATGACGTAAATTATTTTTTGTTTTTATAATTAATACGTAAATAAGCCATACGACACGTAAAAAAGTACTGTTTTGATAAAAAAGATTTGAAAATTTTTCGAATTTAACATGACTGCCAACCATAGGCCCTTGGAGGAAGGTGACATCGAACTAATTGATCGTGTACGTGCTACACCCTGCCTGTACGACACAAAGGATCCAAATTTTCGTTTGGTCTACAAAAAAGAAGAAGAATGGCAGGCTGTTGCTGATAGTCTGGCCATGACACCATGGGAAGCACGAAAACGTTGGACAGTGTTAAGAGATCGTTATGCTCGCGAATTAAAGCAATTAATACTGCATCCGGAAAGTTCGGAATATGGTAAAAATGATTTTTTTCTGCGAATGGATTTCATAAGGAATTTTGTTAAGAAGCGTGAAGTAAGGCGAAAGCGTTTTAATTCCCAGGGTGTAGAGATTATTGATGATGACAAACCAAGGCCCGTTAAAATCTATAAAGTTGGTAGTGAAGCGAGTAACTCGGAAACGGATGAAACACATATAACACGGCGTCCACAAAAAACCTACATCATAGATGATAGTCAGGATTCATCAACTGGGAAATTCAGTTATGTTGATCAATTGTCACAGGATCCTAATGAACAAGAGGGACAACATAATGAAGAAAATCAGTTGGAAGAGCAAAACGGCGAACAAATATATCATGATTACGTTGAAGGTATAAGCAATTTTTATATAGTTTTATAAAAATAATACTACTTTCAATATTTGTTACAGATACTTCTGCGGCTTATGAAGCTGTGGAAGAGGATCATGAAAATCTTACCCAGGAGGTTTCTAACAATTATTTAGTACAACCTTCAGTTAGCAATATTTCGTTGAAAGCAGAAAATAGTAAATTATCTGATAACTTTAATATTACAATAGAAGATGAAAAACTGTCCACACCCCCAAACTTACAACAGAGACCTTGTACACAAAGCACCTGCTCAGAAACTATATCACCCAGTCTGCCAGGTGATACTGAAGAGTATTTTGCCAAAACGATAGCCTCATATTTGCGTCAACTTTCACCACGTTATAAAATCAAAGCCAAAGTGGAAATGATGCAAATAATAGAAAAATTTATTGATTTACAAGAAAGTAAATCGTAATTTAATTTTTTTTTTAATTAGTATTTAAGATTGTACATTTGAAATTATTTTACGTATTTGTATTACGAAAAAGTATTTAGTATTAAAATATAAAATTTTAATATATTAAAAAATATAGCCAATATTAACAGAAATCTTCATTAATTATATCTGTATTAACTGCTAAACCACGTTCTTTTAAAGCTTTTGCTATTAAACGATGTTTTTCTTGCCGCTGTTCTTGTTCACGCCGTTGAGCATCCAATATTTCATCTACTGATATTTCCTTTAAGGGTAATTTTGATTCTTTTTCACGATCCTAACAAAATAATTTTTAATAAAACAATTTTTGCTATATTCCTATTACTTACAATTTCTCCCAATAGCACCACATTTTCTCCACGTATTATGAAAACTCCGCGCGGTATATCACCATACTCATTGCCTACGTGTATACGCTCTATTGTGCGATGCAGCACCAAATTGGCAAATTGATCTACTGAACGTAAATAGCCTATTAAAGTCCGTCCATCTCTTAATAAAACCATTAACTTTTCTATTAAAAATATAAATTATGTATATTTGAGGACACATTCTATAAGATTATCTATTTACTTACTATCCACCTCTTCCAAGAGATGAGCAGTGCCGGCTAAAGGATTTAAATCATCCATAATTGTTGTTTTTAAATGTTATTAAATACTAAGTAAATGCAGTTTTTGTTAATTGAAGAATATTTAATTAAATGAAAAATTTTTAAGTTTTTTTAATAATCCCTCATTATAAACAATAAATCGCAGTGCGAAAAATAAAGTCAAAACAAAATGTGTGCTAAAATACGATAAACAATTAAAAAAACATGGTTGTATTTTTAGTTTGTTATTCACCATCAAAACATTGTGGTAAGATTGTTAGTTGACTTTAGTTTCCAGATTATTTAATGCGTTCCGAAATTGGAAGTTATTTGATGATGAGATTTTCCTGGGGAGAGATTTTTAGATTTAAAAATAATATGAGAATTAATTTCATATATTTTATTTACTTTCAAATTATTGGATACAAATCAATATATTTATGGAATATCACAATAGAAATATATTTTTCATTCTTATAGGAAGTTTTCGACAAATTTTCTTTAAAAAAAAATTATATAAATTTATTATAACTTTCTTTTTTTGTTGCGATTTGTTACCTCATTTGATGTTATAACTAATATTTTCTCATATGGGTGCTACTATTTCCGCTGAATCTATCCGCTCTAATCGAAATAGCTTCATGGATAATGTGCGAAATGGGAAAACAATATTTTCTTTTTAAAGTAGGCGTAAAATATTGTCCTAAAATATAATAGAGATCTAACATAGCCAATAACCACCTTCCGTACTATTGCTATTTCTGTGCCAAATCTGTGCCAAATGTTTGATATACAAATTTAATTTTTATAATATATAAATATATTACAAATATTTAAATAAATAAAAAATATAATAGAATAAAAAAGAATTTTAAATGACAACTCTCCCAAATGATTCTACCAATAACCACCTTCCGTACTGTCACTATATCTGTGCAAAATTGTTTTAACCGTTTAGACATATTTGATATACAAATTTAATTTCTATAATATATAAATTTATTACAAATATTTAAATAAATAAAAAATATAATAGAATAAAAAAAGCAGTTGTTGAATTCACCTTGGAAATTGTCTTTATGCCTTCTCAGGCAGTCAAACACCTATCAAACAAAACAAAATTAAAAAAATCAAAACATAAAAAATAAAAAAGTTTTCTTTAAATTAAAAATAAAACTTTATGTGAATATTTTTTGTACAAATGTGTCAATTTTATTTAAAAGCAAATATTCATATGAGTTATGTTGCTGGAAGAGTTATTTCTGCAAAAAAGTTAAAACTTTTTCGAGCAAGCATTTTTTTATATTACTTTTATTTCTAATTTTGGTCTTTTGCTTTTAAAATTTCTAACTTTACAAAAATTTTAATGATTCTACCTTTTATAGTTCTATCATGGTTATGGGATATAAATATTATTCCATATAATAAAAAATGATCAAACATGCCTTTCATTTATGTATATACATACGAACATTGTATTTTATGCACTTTGGACGACTGAATTTTTGTTAAAAAAAAATAATTATTTTTAAATAAATATTAGTTTTCATAGTACCGTTATCTTTATAATTATAAAAAAAATAACATAGTACCGTTATATTTATAATTATAAAACTTCCCCTGTGGTGAACTTACAAAACATATGAACTTAATATAAACATATGGCAGCATACGTAAAAAACTTATCAATCAGAGACCTGCGCCGACAGAATTTAAGTCGGCTGAGTGGAAACTTGAAATATTACATTTAAAAGGGCTGTAATCATAAATGTAATGTGTGAAAAAGCTTTTAAGAGATCTGAAACTTTGAAGGTACTTTTAGTTTAAAAAAAATTAATAATTAGTCATAAAATAATTAAATGCTTCTTTAGCAACATATGGCAAACATTTGTAGATTTTTTTAAATATTCATAGCCTGATTTCTTATGTTTTAAAAATATACCTTGTATATCCAATTCATAAAGTATATTATTTGAGTTATTGTGTTATATGTTATTTAAAATAACACATTTTTATTATTATTATTATTATTAATATTATTATTATTATTATTATTTTTTTTAAATTTACATGAAAATTGAAAATAAATAAAAGGAAATAAAAAATTCATGATGAAATTGTTATGTTCACCTTTCAGCCGGCTAACAGCCAATTATGAGCAGCCGACGACAATTTTTATATAAGCCGCCGCCACTAAAATTTTTCGGCGCAGGTCTCTGATATCATTCCATGTTCAATAAGAAAAAATCTCAAAGAACATCGGATAAGCAAAAGCAAAATATTATATTTTTTTTATTCGGACAAAAGATTTTGAAAAAGCAACCTCTTTTTTGCAAAAGAACTTATACTAAAAAATCACGAAGTTTCTACGAAAACGACTTAGAAATTATAAAAAAATATATAAATTCAAACGAAATTATATAAAAATTAATAAAAAACCAAGTGAAAAAGCGTAAAAATTGTTAAATTAGAAAAAAATAACAAGGTAAAAAAAAAATCACTAATGAAAAGTAAAAATTTCACATCAATTATTCCATTGACGGCCTAACAGGAGGCAGAGATAAATAAGCAGTGAAAAAATGTATACAGGGTGTATAATAAGGAGAAAAAAGGGAATTCAATGTGTTTGTTGTATAGAAAAAATGCGACGAGTCATACTTTGTGCAATTTTTAAGCACGATTGTGTAATAATAATAAATAAATAGAATTCAGTGAAGTGTAAAAGTATTAATATCAAGAAGAAAAAATTAATATCTGTAAAATTAAAATAAATATATTTATAACAAGTTTTAAAAGTGCTTTAACTAAATTATAGTGAAAAAAAAGTTTAAAGTTATGTGTTTATTTTCAATTGCTTACAAGATCTTCTATTTGTATTTTAATTTTTAAGGTTGAGTGCAAAAAAAAAAAAATCAATTTCTATATATTTGCCAATTTTTTTTTATTTTTGTGTTTTATTTTAGCAATTACTAAATTACAACCAGCTATTGCATTGTATATGCAGAAAATTCAAATATATTTCAAAACGGGTTGAGCAAAGTACAGAAATAAATCTATCAAAATGAATACTTTTGTAAAGAACTACCGGAAAAGTAGCATCACTTCACACATGGTTTTGCCCTCAAAGAAATGTAAGTATAAATTTCAAGTTTGTTTATTTTGATAAAATTTTATTTTTCGTGGATTTCTTATTGTTTTTTTTTCTGTTAACTTTTGTGTAAAAGAAAATTTTCCATTGTAATAAAGAAAATAAAAGAAACAAAAATAATCTTCGTGTTGAATGAAATAGAAAAAAATGACGTGTTTTGAGTTTGTTGTTTTGTTATTGTTTTCGTTTTTCTCACAAAAACAAGAACGAATAATAGAGTTGCCATTCGAAAAGTTTTGTAATCTATAAGCGGGGATTTTAACATAGATATTTTACATTAAAAAAAATTTTGTTCATATTCAAATACAGGAATGGGCATAAATAGGCCTCGTTATTCATTTAGATCCATAACGTTCAGTCTATACTAGCCCTTTTCTTGTTCGTATATGAACAAAAAGTCGGCAGAGAAATACACATAATTTTTTCCATTTTGTTTTGAGTGGGCATTTGTCGAAAAAATCATAATTTTTTGTGCGCACAAAATTTTGTTCGTTGCTCGAACATGAAAAAAGCGTGTGTGGACGTAGTACAAAAAATAATTTTTTGGTGGAAATATTTTTTCTTTGTAGACGTGCGGAGAGACTTTTGACTCTTTAGTATTTCTAAAAGCGGCTTCGTTAACGTAATTCTTCTTTTTACTCAACTTTTTTTAACAATAATGTTTTTATTGCGAGTTTCTTAGGGAAATTCGTTTTTCAAAATCCTATAACTTCCAAAATATGTAATTGCGATGAAAAATGTTTACATTATTATTTTTTTTTTCGATAAAAGCTACATCAATGCAAGAAATTTGGAGTTAAAGGCCTTTGAAAATCAAATTTCTCTAAGAAATTCTTATTAAAAAAATGTTGTTTAAAAAGGAAGAATTACGTTAGCGAAGCCGCTTTTGGACATGCCGCAGAGTTAAAAATTCTAGCATAAATCATGTTTATAAAACTTTTATATAATTTTTTATTTTATTTTTATAAATTCGCTATTAAAAGCTTTTAATTGATTCCTTAATCTTTGTAATCGATTCCTCAATCTTTGTAATTGTAAAATAAATATTTAGGATTTTAAGTGAGATAGGGATAGGGTATCCAATTAATCGGTGTTTCAGATTATTCGGTTTATTTGACAAATAATTATTTGAGGTTTTAAGTTTATCGGTTAAAAACCAATTAATTTTCTGTGCTAGAATCATTTCTTGTTATAAATATATTGTCTTGTTCATAGCCTTATTATCCTTGCAGGATTCATAGGCAATAATATTGTCACAAGTTCAAGAATTTATAAAAATTTTAATCATTTAATGTCGTATTTTGTTAAATAAAAATAATATTCAGACAAGTAAGTAATAATTTAAACATGCGATCCGGAAATAGTACAAAATCGGATGATTCCAATAAATGTTTCAGTTTTTGATACCTATTTAGTGATGGAAGTAAAAATCTATTGTTTAGTCTGAATCCGTAACAAAATTTGTATAAATCTCCGAATATTACAAGACAACTACTGGAAGAGTTCAATAATTCCTTATTTAACAAAATGCATATAAACATCTTTCTAATATCCGCCTGAATATAAGTTCATTCATTCATAAAATTCATAAAAAATGTGAATTGTCTGCGCAGGAAAAACATCCATGCATACAAATCTGCTTAATTTTTTATGAAAACCATCATATGAACGAAAAGTACCACAATGTCCCATAATGAATTTTTATTAACTTAGGACCATGTTTAGAAAATTCAAAAAGTACAATCAAAACAAAAAGTACCATAAAATCTACTCTTATGGATACATATTCATTTAGGACTACATATCATTATTTTCATCTTTCTAGGTTCATAATTATAAAAAAATCAAAAAGTACCATCAGAAAAAAATGTACCATAAAGACCGCGCTTGTAAATTTTTTCCCATATAGGACCATGTATATTTAATTTCATGTTTCTAGGTTCATAATTTTAGTAAATTCAAAAAAGTACTATTAAAATAACAAAAAAGTACCACAAAGTCCCATCTTATAAATTCTCATTAACTAAGTACCACATATCTCAAATTTCATGTTTCTAAGTTCATAATTATAAAAATTTCAAAAAAGTACCATTAAAATAACAAAAAAGTACCACAAGGTCCCTTCTTATTGATTCTTATTAACTAAAGACCATATAATCCTAATTTAATGTTTCTAGGTTCATAACTATAGAAAACTCAAAAAGTACCATTAGAAGAACGAAAAAGTACCAAAAAGTCCCCCTTTATGAATTTTTTTCAACATCGGACCATGTGGTCTAGCTAATATAAACCAAAGACTAACAAGAGACGAAACTAATTGTCAAAAATACATTTTGACAATTGATCAAATACATTTTGTTGTTGCCAAAAGAAAATAAAAACACATTTTTGTTTACAAAACA